>PVKP010011638.1:0-60797 GCA_004027715.1 Plecturocebus donacophilus | reverse complement strand
TAACAAACAAGCAGCCAACCAATATTTTATTTAAACCTGTGAAATGCTATGCAATTGCTGAGGAGTGATTTACTTCCAATTATGTGGTCACTTTTAAAATAGGTATAATGTGATACTGAGAAAAATGTATGTTTTGTGGATTTGGGGAGGAGAGTTCTGTAAATATTTGTTAAGTCTAGTTGTTCCAGGTCTGAGTTCCAGTCCTGGATATCCTTGTTGATTTTCTATCTCGTTGATCTGTCTAATATTGACAGTGTAATGTTAAAGTCTCCCACTATTATTGTGTGGGAGTCTACGTCTCTTTGTAAGTCATTAAGAACTTGTCCTATGTATCTGGGTGCTCCTGTAATGGGTACGTATATATTTAGGATTGTTAGCTCTTCTTGTTGCATTGATCCTTTCACCACCATGTAATGTCCCTCTTTTTTTCTTATGTTCTTTGTTGTTTTAAAGTCTGTTTTATCAGAGATGAAAATTGCAGCTTCTGGTAATGCTAGCTGGCTGTTCTGCCCATTAGTTGATGTAGATTCTTTATTATGGTGATGCTCTTTACCTTTTGGTATGTTTTTGGAATGGTTGGAGGAGAAAGTAATTTTGGGTTTTTGGAAAAATCTAGTAAAGATTTTATTTCTTGCTGTATAATTTTCTTTCTTTCTTTTTTTTTTTTTCAGAAAATTTCCCATGAACTCAAACACTCCTTACCAAAAAGAATTGACCAGAAAAATAATTTCAGTCAATATTCAAACAATAAAAAAAGGTTGAACACTCTTTTCTTCTCATTATTTAATGACTTTTTGAATTATTTTCAAGTCCGGTGGTGCATAGACTCTTTTCCAATTAAATCTGTGTATTAACCTCGAAGTGTCAAATGGATAAAAGTGGAACATGCCCCAGTTGAAGGGGAACACAGATGATGGAGCACAGTTAGTTTCTGTCCTTCCCTCCCAGTACAACCACCTCTGAGCCTTTCCTCCACCCTAGAACTCCAGAGCTCCACAGAACAAAGACAACAGGTAATTAATTGATTCATTCACTGTCAGTTCACAGTGGCAGTGGGGCCAGGATCCAAGATCAGTATCCAGGGGTAGCACTGGCAAACAGGGTTTGGGATGGCTGCAGAAGTGTGGTGTCTGTACTGCACTGTCTCTGTGCTATGGTTTTGTGCATGGTCTGTCTGCTGCCTGACATCATTTGTGCCTGCCTTTTTCCAGCTTGATTCTCCAGACTTCCTGGAAATTCTGTGAGTCACAAATATCTTTCAATAAATTCTTTGTTTTAAATTGGCCAGAGTTTGTTTCTGTTGCTTGAAACCAAGAACCTCTGCCTTAAACAGTTTCAAATTATAGAGTTTTTATTTACATGGGCCACCAAAGCCCTGAAAAGAAGTTGCGACATTATTTGGAATCTTCAACAAATAAAATCTCTGGCTGACCAGCATGCACTACTTTTTTGAGTTCCAAAACAATATTCTTGAGTGCTCCAAATCAGACTGAAGGCAAAGGATACACCAGAAGGATCACGTGTCTATTTTGTGGAAGACACCTAGAGGAAAACAGCACTTCAGAAAGGAATTTAAGTGACCTGATAGTTAACCTCTGTTTCTTATATAAGAATAAAAAAACAATAGATTAAATATAAAGTAATAAATACTACTATCACTAATAAAACATTTGCTTTCACTTATATTCAAAAGACAACTTGTTTCTTCTAACTTCAACTGCTATAAGAAAAAGTAAAAACTGGGGAGGAAATGCAAGAATAAATGTTAAAAGTCAGTAATACTTCTTGTAATAACTTATTGAGTTTTCTCCTTCATGTGTAGTATTTTCATTACTATATATGTTGATAATATACAGAGTATTGGAATCATAATTTTATACCATCCTATGATTATTTTGTAAGAATCTGCACATTTTTACTTAGCATTTAAATTCTTTATTTCTGTATGACAGAACAGAGGTTCTCACATTTTAGTGTGCATCAGAATCACCTGGAGTGCCTATTGCATCACAGAGACCTATGTCCCACCCCCAAAGTTCCTCATTCTGTAGAACTGGCCTGGGCACCAAAAGCTGGCATTTCTAACAAGTTCACAGATGATGTGAATGCTGCTGGTCTGGGGAATATGCTTTGAAAACCATTGCACTAGAGGATACTACAATTATGAAATCTGATTGTCACAGGAATGAAAGGGAAATGTGTTGTAAAAAATATTAATTCTTTTAGTCTATTCGAGTTAAAAAACAAAAACAAAGTTTACTGTCACAAAAAGGAATTTTATATTATTTGGCAGTTGCTCATGATATCATGACCAAAAGTTCCAGTGCTATAATGGTTTCTGAAGCATACTGAAAAGACATACATAGTCAGTACATATATGAGTCACTTGCCCTGACAAAATAAGTCAGGGAAATGAATATGGACCTAAATTAATTTTAGCAGAAATGGCATTATAAAACATTTGATTTGAAGTCACTGATAAAAATTTATAAACAAGAAAAACTGAGTAATCATATACATGTCTTAAGTCTCAAAAGTTTTTCACCAGAGGGAAAAAACCAACAAAGCAAATAAGAAAGCTCTGTGAATGCCATATCAGCAGTATCTCAATTATGTTTCATTCATTTATTTTTCCCGGTGTACTTAAAGCTACCAAGTAGCTCTAGTCTCACCTATCGTTCAATGCTAGTCTTTAATTTATTCAACAAGTATAGATTGAGCACCTATCACGACCCATTGTTCTAGGTATTACAGAGAGAACAGAGTGCAAACAAACCAGGTCCCTGCGCACATGAAGCTTACATTCTGGTGGGGGAAAAAATAGTGATCAGCTAAAAATGATAGTCAAGAGAACGACAGATAGCCATACATGTTGTGGAAGAAACATGGTCTCTCTTAGAGAATACCAGAGAAATATGTACACCAATATGCTTCTGAAGCAAAAGTCGTAAAGAACTTATCTGGCCAGTAAGAATGAGGAGGAGCAAATAAGAGAGGAAGAAAAAAGAAGAATATAGAGTCAGAGAAGTCAGAAAAAGACATTGATTTAAGGATAGAGTGGCTGACTGATTGATGGCTAAAGATGAAGTAAATTTAATCTAGAAGGATGGCTGTCAGATTCAACAACAGAAGGTCATCAATGACTTTAAATAAGGGCAATTGTATTGTAATATGGAGAAGAAAGCAAGCTTGGAAGGGGCTGAAGAAGATGTGCTCAACAGCATCTCAGTTCAGTTTCATTCATTTTTCCTTGGTACTTAAAGACACCAAATAGTCAGTTCCTGTCTCATCTACCATTAAATGCTAACCTTCTTGAATTCATTCAACAAATATAGATTGAGCACCTATCATTGGCCATTGTTCTAGGTATTAGAGAGAGAATAAAGTGCCCTTCCATAGTCTTTTCCACAGAAATGCAGTCCTCTCTTTAAGAGAAATCTAAATAGCAAGTAGATTCACAAACTAACTCCTATACCAGTCAGAATGTGTTGTACATCAGTAGAAGTGTAAATGAAGAAAGCACCCCTCCATCTCAATTACAGAATTCCATGTAATCATTTTTTTTAAGGAGAGAGCATTTGAATAAGAAGAAGAAAGCATAATCTCACCTGCAAATACTGAAATTTAATATTTTACTTATAGAGGAAGAAAAGGGATCAAAGAATATCCCTTTTAAGGTTCCTTATTAATCATTTAAATCTTATGGAAAGATAATTAAATGACTTCAAAAATGCATTAATACATGATTTTCAAGAGATAACTACAGGTATATATATTTTTAAATGGAATTTTAATTATTCAATGTCAATATGTATTAGTGTACCATTTCCCAAAGCATACCATGTGATTTTATTAGTATTATTCAGATAAAAGTGTTCTGGAGTTCTATGCGTTGCTATAGGACTTTTCAGAGCTTTTAAAAGGGTAACAGGAATTGAGGCTTCTTAAGAGAAAGGGAATCACACAGTGTTTCCCTGCTTGTGTAACCACAGAACTCTCATGGAACTAACACATAATGGATCATGGTATAAGAAGTTATGTATTGGAGTTGAGAAACCTATAATCTAAACAGGAAGACTACTAGAACAGATATCCATATTATGAATACTTTTGCATTTTAAAACACTGATTGTAAACAGTGGGTAAGCTTCAAATAGTGGTTTATATAAGAAAATCCTTTAAAATAAAGATTTCTTAATTTGATCATAATACAGCATTTTTTTCATTTTCATTTTGACTAGCATAATGTAGGAGCAAGTGGGGGAAGTATGAGTCAAAAAAGAGTGGGGGAAGAAAAAACTCATTTTATTTTTAAAAAGTTATTTCTTAGCTACATGAAGAAATTTCCATTGAAATGAACTCTCTCTCTACATGGTATGCAATGTTTCCCAGCAGGTTTAATCATAGTATTCTAAATGATTAAATATCATAAATAGTAGGAATTTATAGAAATAAAGATGACGACCAAGCCTTTGGGAAAATCTTGGAAAAACTACCGCAAGAAAATACACAAATGATGTAGCATCGGTTCCTACAGAAGCAAGGAAAAAATAAACAGGGGCAAAAGTGCTTTTGCAAAAACTACTTTTTTCTCCCTTAAGCAAAAAACTACTCTATTACAACATCCAGCACTGTAAAGCAGTCTCAGTTGTTTAATTGAAATGTATGCTCATTCACTAATCCACACTGTTAAGCCTGTTATGCTGGCAGTAATTGTCCATATTCACAGGGAGAACCAGGTAAACACTTTAGTATCATCAAATTAGAATGATTACAAGTTTTCATAAGTGACGACACATATCTGTGAGGGCTGTCATCACCTCTTGAGTGAGACCCCATGCATTATGGCTACATGACATGAGGATGCTGGTGACAAGAGCATTAGTGAACTTACTAAGCATGCACAGGTTATAGAGCCATGTACTGAGTGCTCAAAAGTTCATGACAAACATCAGAGTCCCTATCTTCTGAAAGTATCATTAGCAAAAAGCATTTATTATCACACAGAAGTGGGACTCTGACTGTGATCCAAGTCAGGGATCAAACACTAACTTGCTATTAATTCAGTATGGTAGGATAGAAGAATATGGAATATTCTTTCCTAACACACATGGAAGTGTACCAAATAAAAAGAAGCCATAGAAAGACCCTAAAATAAACATTAGAGACAAAAATTTTAATAGTCAAATGTCAGCATCACAAAATTACAGAGAGACTGAATTAGCTCATGCTGAAAAAAATTTTCTAGTCATATTTGAGAAAAAATATTCATAGTCCCTAGTTGCTAAATTTTGAGTATAATTCATGGGAACACAATGATTTTTCCTTATTAAGTATAAAAATGATGCTACAGAACCTTTAGTCAAAAATTATCCTTGATAGTAATGAAAGGTTTTTAAAGACGCAACTTCTCTCTCTTGACCAAAAGTGCACGTTTGTGACATTATTGGCTAGAGTTGAGGATACAATCTGAGTCCACATAGACGGGATCAAAGCTAATTGGACTTTGTGACAAATGACCTCATGACCTAGACCTCATTAGTCATGATCTAACCAACTGAGCTAGTTGGCCATAGAAAATACATGTTACCACTAGATATTTTGCTTTGTATCATTTCTGCACTTAAATGGGCCCTACAGTTTTAAAGAACCACCTTACAAATGCTATTTTTCTAAGGTCTTATGAACGAGTAAATTCATTCAACTCATGTTTACATTATGTGAAAGACCCTAACTAAGATCAGTGGTAAAGCAGTTTATAACTGCACAAGACAATATGTGGAATTTAGAATCGTAAATAGGGAAGAAAAGTTGTAAACAAATAACAAAAGTGCATAATTTTGCAGCAATAACTAATGTTTGTTGAGGGCTTACTATTCTTTAGATGGTTCATGAAGCACTTTTGATAAACTGGGGTTACAGGTTGAGTAGCCTTTATCCAAAATGCTTGGAACAAGCAGTGTTTCGAATTTTTTATTTTTTCACATTTTGAAATATTCGCATTATACTTACCAGTTGAGCATCCTGAAGCTGAAAATCTAAAATCTGAAATGCATGATGAGCATTTCCCTTGAGCATTATGTTGGTGCTCAAAAAGTTTCAGATTTGGGAGTATTTTGGATTTCAGATTTTCAGCTTAACTGGTACTCCATTTAATACACAACAGACTAATCTCTCCACCTTAGCTTGGACCAGTACAAAATGAGAAATAAATGTGATACGTACTACACAGTTAACTCTCTCAACACCCATTCCAACTGCCCTTTTCCCTTGTCATATTCCACCACAACAGACATGAAAGCTACAAACTCCTGTTCTCAGATTCCCCTGCAGGTGACCATTACTACATGTCACAGACAAAGATGAAATGGCAACTGACAACTGGGTGACCTCTAGCAGTGTCTAGAAAGACATTTATTTTCACTGATAACATAAAGGTAGAAGTGGCAGGCTTCTTTTTCATTTGGTATAAATGCCAACAGTAGTTTAAGTTTATGGTGAAGATTCCAAAATCAGGCTCCAGGGAGCCCTGGATATGTACAACAAACAAGTAGAGTGAAAAACATTCACAGTATGTTTAAAATATGTAAAGAGCTATAGATTTCATAGGGTAACAGAAATTTATTGACTTTATTATGTGTCAGCCACCTAAGTAAATGTAAATAAAACAAAAATGCCAAGTTCCCATTGAGGGAGAGTTCTTCCTACTATAGGAAACATAAACAAGCATTCATAGTACAATGCTGGAAGTAAAAGTCAGGGTACACCATTGCCCTTTACAAGGGAAGGATAAGCTAACTGCAGAGGGGGAGAGTCAGAGTCTATGTCACAAAAAAGGGGGGACATGTCTGTCCATAAAGATCACACTAGACTGGGTTTGGGGAGACTGGGAGGAAAGGAGAGAAGACAGAGAATGCTACTTCAGCAGAGAGAAAATGGCATGACCAAAAACAGAAGTATGAAAGGGGAATATCTGGGGAAAAACGCACAAAGTTGGTTATGCCTAGAAGATAGAAAATAAGGCTAAGGAGGTAGGGATGGGGAGAATGCCAATGTGGAATGTTAGATTTTATTTTATAGGTAATGGAGGTAGTGTTAAAGACAGTAGTGATGTGGGTAGATTCAGTGACCAAATATAGTAAGAAAAGAGAGAAGTCAGAGTCAATGAAAAGCTTTTAGTTTTGTATCATGTATTATGTACCAGGCTCTGTAGTAGGTACTTTAAATATATTTCCTTGTATCCTCACAAAAACTCAGTAAGAGTGAGATTATTCTTCTCCCACTTCCACAGAAACAACAACAAAAAGCTCAGAATATTTAAGTACGTCGGTCACAATTATTAAATGAATACAAAGCTGACTAGAATTCTGTTTTTAGTTAAAATAACAACAGATAACAATTGAACTCATATGCCCTCCATGCTTCTGGTGTTAAGAGTTACTACAGTGATGAAAAAAACAAAAGAAGTCCTTCTTTGATGGAACTTACAGGTTGACATCATGGAAATAAATGAAATCACCCAAGGAAAGAGTAGATGTCATAAGAATAAAGACAGTAGAGGTTATCATCCTGGGGTATACCAATATTGGTGGGAGGTAGACAAAAGAGTCAGTGAGAGAACCTGAAATCATTTCCAGTTAACCAGGGAAGTCAACAGGTTGCAAATCCAACTTGGAAACAATCCTGGCGACTTACAATAATTCTCAGTTCTTTATTTATAATAACATTCTGCATCTCATTCCAAAGTAGCTAAGAAACACAAATAAAATAAATTTAGAAATGTACACTATTGATGCAAAAGAGGTAAGTTGGTTTCAGGTGGGGGGCAGGTTTAGATAGGAAAGTAAGATTTACTGAGTATCAGGCAATTTTATGTGGAATATCTTATTTTCAAAATGTTAAAAATATCCCAAATTCCTAATATACTTGTTTCATATTCATTTACACACATATACATATAAAAATTCACCTTGCATATAAAAACAAAAAGCATGGAGTTTAGAAGCTATCATTAAAACACAGATATCACTAACAAGGGATATATACATTTTTTTCTCCACTTAGAAACAACTATTAAAGGGTATAAGACTTTTAATAATTTTTAAAAACCTATGGGATTAAGTCAAAGGAAAATGAGTGCATATTCTTAATATAGATAAAAGCTCTAAACATCAGCTTAATTTCAATAACTGTTCTAGTAGAAAATTACTTTGAAAACAAGGAAACAACTTGGGAATAGTGGGAGGGGTTCAAAAGTACATTATTTTTCTGAGTGGAGGAATTAAAAAGACTTCCACATACAAACTTACATTGCTCCATTGGTATAGACAGTATCGCTTCCTTCCACATACTGCACCTGAGCTGGATAGACATGTTGTACCTGCTGCACAGTCTGTACCTGCTGTACCTGAAAAATAAGTATTAGGACCTTGGTGAGAGGGAGGTATGATAGGAAGAATACAGAGCATTAGATCTCAAAGGTTCTTTGAGGATCTCAAAGGTTTCCCTGGTGTTATTGATAAATGTGAGAACGACTTATAAGAAAAGCTTAGATTCATGGTATAGTTTCAAGATAAGTATGTGTTGGTTCCAGATCAAGTACATTTGTGCTGAATAAATTCTGTAATATTTCTGCAGGTATATATGTATAGACACACTTCAACTGTTCAGGTTTAAAATTATGGAAGTTATTGGCCAGACATGGTGGCTCATGTTTGTAACGCTATAATCCTAGCACTTTGGGAGGCCAAGGCAGGCAGACTGCCTGAGCTCAGGAGTTTGAGACCAGCCTGGGTAACACGGTGAAATCCCACCTCTATTAAAACACCAAAAATTACCCAGGCGTGGCAGAGTGTGCCTGTCATCCCAGTTACTCGGGAGGCTGAGGCAGGAGAATTGCTTGAACCCGGGAAGCAGAGGTTGCAATGAGCCAAGATTGCACCACTGCATCGCAGCCTGGGCAACAGCAAGACTTCATCTCCAAAGAAAAAGGGAAAGTTCTTATTTTGGTGATTTATGAAATTCAATTCCATTTTAATTTAAAAAATTAAAGCTGAATTAATTTTTAAAATTAAGAACAATTCATAACATAAAATTTCAAATACTCAAATGTGTAAAAAATACTGTAATAACCCTATGCACTTGTCATCCAAGATAAATGATCTTTTCCATTTATCCCCTTCATAAGATTATTTAAAAGTAATTCCAGAAGGCTGGGTGCAGTGGCTCATGCCTGTAATCCACTTTGGGAGGCAGAGGCAGCTGGATCACCTGAGGCCAAGAGTTCAAGACCAGCCTGACCAACATGATGAAAGCCCATTTCTACTAAAAATACAAAATTAGCCAGGCATGGTGGCACAAGCCTGTAATCCCAGCTACTTGGGAGGCTGAAGCAGGAGAATTGCTTGAACTTAGGAGGCAGAGGTTGTGGTGAGCTAAGATCATGCCATTGGACTCCAGCCCGGGCAACAAGAGCGAAACTCTGTTTCAAAAAAAAAAGTAATTCCAGAGATTATATCATTTCACTGGTAAATATTTTCATTTGTATCTCTAAGAGATAAGAATTGTTTTTAGCATGAACACAATAATTTCATATATACAACAGTAACTATTCCTTAATATCATCTAATACTCAGTCATTGTTAAAATTTCCCTGATGAGTCCAATTATATGTATATATTTTTTCAAATCAAGATCCAAACATGGTCTACATAATGCATTTGGGTTGATATTTACTTTCTCTTTAAATCTCCAACAGTTCCCCCAACCGTTTTACTTCCTGCCTATTACTTATTCAAGAAACTGGGTCATTTATCTTGGAGAATTTCTGGCATCTAGATTTGGTTAACAGCATTCGGAAATGTCATTTAATTTGTTCCTCTAGCTCATGTATGCTGTATAAACTGGTACATGTTGGGGCTTGAACGAGTTCAATTTTTTAAAAAAGTTGTGTACTTTCTATTGTGCCATTATCAGTTGACATTAATAACTAGCTGTCCCTCTGCAATGTTAAGTTTGACCAGTGGGGTCATATGTTGTCAGCTGGGTCTATCTATTAATAGTATCCTGCTCCCTACCCATGTTTCACCTGAGGATATTAGTATGATTATTGCCTACAGATATCACTTTAATAAATAAAGGTTGTAAACTTGCGGTAGTCTAATTCTATTATTCTTTTTTCATTTATAAGTAAAAATCCTTCTATAAAGAATAAATTAATCTCATTAATTATTTCGTTACTTTCAAATAAAGTTCTTATGGGAAGAATAAGATAAGTACATGATTCCTTTATATTACAGTACTGAAAATGACTTTATCCCCCAGTACCCTCCAGAGGTGATCAGTGTGGACTTTTATTTTGTTTTGTTTGTATCCTTATGATTCTTAGCTTTTGAACATATTTGATGTTTTTCAATCCTAGCAGTCTCTTTTCATGCTAAAATTGTCCCATTGTTGGCCAATGGTAGTCTCTTCAAATTGGTTCCTATGACATGACCTCGCTATCTTTCTTAACTCTACTACTTTCTGTTATAACAAGATGTTCCAGGCTTATGTCATATTTCCTACTCAAGATCTGGAATCAGACATTTCTTCAAAAAAGCCCTGGCTCTTCTTAGTGGAAAATGGTATTCAAAGATTACAACTAAGACTCAATGAAGCTTACTGCTAGAGGGGTATTCCTATTTCTAGGTCTTTTCATTGAACAAAGCTAAAAAATACAAATATGTTTTGAAGGATAAAAACACATATCATAAATTCATACTAATTTTTTGATTGAATTTAAAATATATACAAATTAAATATATCTTTGATATATTTGCCCATCTTTGCTCTTATGCTACAAATTTTGGTTACTAGAGATTTTAACATGAGTATTTGCTTTATCATAAAATTTTATGGTTTCAAAATAAAAATATCATATTACTAAGTATCATATTGGTAATACTTGATTATCAAATATTATTTGTTTCCTTCAATTGTTCTGCCCTTAAAATATATGCCCCTAGAGCTGTATAATTATATTACTATAAAGTCACTTAAAATAAGTCATCAACTTGATACACAGTTAAATTCATGCTTTAATTTTCTTTTCAATTTTAGGATTTGCTGTATTTAATTTTGATTTAATTTTGCTCTATGATTACATGAAATATCTATGTGGTTCCAAAGTCGAAACTGTAAAACAAGCAATATATTTAGACAGGTGATCCTGCTTTCATCCCTGTTGCCTCTGTCATACTTACCGCCCCCCGCAACATGCCATAGATAACCATTTTCACTATTTTTTGGTTTATCCTTTAATTTGCCTTTTTTATGTCTTTTTTAGACATACAAATGTGTGTGAATGTGTATAGAAGCACCCACGTGTGACTACACACACACCACATTCTAAAAAAAAACATAGCATTTTATATACACTGTTCTGAACCTTGCTTTTTAAACTTAACAATATAGAATAAATCTGAAGATCATTCAATTATGGTACATTATGGCATAAAATAAAAAGGAATATACTTCTTTTTACTTGGAATTGTGAAAAAAGTTTCCTTGCTATAAAATTGAGAAGTGATAAAAAAATACTTTTACATAAAACTGTAAACCTGTTTGTATGGTTAAAAATATAGTAAGCGAACCAAAGACAAATGAGCATCCAAAATTTTGAGAGGGAAAGATGAATAGTCCTATTAAAAAAAAAGTATAGAAAATCTAGATAACCTTGGGTTTGGTGATGCCTTTTTAGATACAACACCAAAGGTGTAATTCATTGAAGAAATAATTCACAAGCTGGATTTCATTAAAATGGAAAATTTCTACTTTGAAAGACACTGTGAACAAAATGAAATGACAAGCTATAAACTGGGAGAAAATATTTGCAAGACTTATCTGATTAAGGATTGTTATCTAAAACTTATAAAAAGCTCTTAAAACTCAACAGTAAGAAGCTGATCTTTAAAAAGGCCAAAGACCTTAAAACAGAAGAAGAATAAAGATATGAAAATATTCTCCCATCATAAGATACCAAAATATAAAACGCTGAATTAGAATGGCCAAAATCAGAACACTGATAATACTAAATGCTAGCAGGGATGTGAAAAAGTAGAAACTCTCATTCATTGCTGGAAGGAATGGAAAATGGTACAGACACTTAGGAAGGCAGCTTGGTAGTTTCTAACAACACTAAACATAATCTAGTCATATGATCCACTAATCATGTTCCTTGGTATTTACCCAAGGAGCTGTAAACTTATGTATTCACAAAAACAGGCATACATGTTTATAACAACTTTATTCATAATTGCCAGAACTTGGAAACAACCAAGATGTGCTTCAGAAGGTAGATGGATGAATAAACTGCACTACACATAGAAACCATGGAATATTATTGTTTCCGTTAATTCCATTAATGGAATATTATTCGGCACTGAAAAGAAATGAACCACCAAACCATGAAATGACATGGAGAAAACTTGCATGCATATGACCAAAGTGAAAGAAGGCAATCTGAAAAGGCTATATACTGTAGAATTTCAACTATTTGACATTGTGGAAAAGACCAAATGATGGAAACAATAAAAAGATCAGTGGCTGCCAAGCACGGGGAGAAAGAAGAGATGAATAAATAGGCAGAGCCCACAGGACTTGTAGAACAGTAAAACTACTCTGTCTGATACTGTAATGGTGGATACATGTCATCATACGTTTGTTCAAAACCATAGAATGTAGAACACCAAGAATGAACTCTAATATAAATTTTAGCCTTTGGGTGATAATGATGTGTCAATGTAGGTTCATCAGTTATAACAAATGTACCTCTCTGGTGGGGAATGCTGATAATGGAAGAAGCTATTCATGTGTGAGGGAAGGAGTTTTATGGAAATCTCTGTACTTTCCTCTCAATTTTGCTGTAATACTAAAGGCACTTCAGAAAAATGAAGTGTTCTCAAGAAACTAAAAACTTTTTTTAAAAGTGTGTATGCACATATAAATGTAAATATATAAACATATTCTGGTTTAATTGCAATTAATTTAATATTCTGGTTTAATTGCAATTAATTTAAATGCAAACATTTATAAACTTAAAATGGAGAAACCTCCCTAGAAACATTCAAGAGCAAGATGCCATAAAAGCCAGTCAGATTTGAACTAACAACAACAACAACAAAACAGTTTAGGACAACTAACACTACAAATAAAGTTCAAAATCTAGACATATATTTGAATAAACAGTTTGCAGTATACTTAATAAGTATAGTATCCTATATATATAAATGCCCCCAATAAATCAATAAAAAAAAGAACTAAAACATAGTTGAACACAGGTGGGTCACAAAATTAAAATTATAGATGAACAATAAATGTAAATGTTAAAAGCTCAATATTAAACGTAATCAGAGAACTTCAAATGAAAACTACTTTTTACCCTCTAGAATTCTAAAAATTACCAAAAAGATATTAATTAAAGACATTATTTTAAGAAAACAGGAATGCTTACATATAGTTAGTAGTAATATAAATATGTTCTTCATGCAATTTAAAGGTAATTTATAAACAGGCATATCATTTGACATTTTTGTGAATTTCTTCAATAAGAAAACTATCTGAAGAGCTGCTGTACAAAAGTTTCAAAAAATATGTAATTTATAAGAAAAAGGAAAACCATAACAATGATGAAATGTGACATTATCAAGTGAATTTTAGTTCAACCCTTCCATAGAATACATGGCTGATATAAAAGAATAAAGTAAAATTTATATGTATTTTAATAGCAAGATTTCCAAGACATATTACTAAGTTAAAAAAGTATGTTACAGGACAATACTTATACTTACAGTGTGATTTGATTTGTATTTACAAAAATAGATTTATGAATATATAAATATAAACATAAATCAAATGTGTGTATACGAGTGTGAATATATATATTAGCATATATGTTTATATGTGTATACAAATTCATATAAAGGAGAATAGAAGGATATACACCAAACTGCTGAAAATGGTAACTCTGCTGAGTGACATGAAAAGAGCTGAGAGAGATGAAATAACTATCATCTTTTATTCTGCATATTTATATTGCTCTTAGATTTTTTAAAGTGAAAATAATGCATATATTATATACATATTAAAATCATATTAAACATAAAATCATATTTAAGGTCTTACCACTATGGCTGATCACACCTTAAACATCTCTGCACCTTACACATCAAATATCTTACACATCATATTAAAACATATTAAAAGTTTATAAGACTTCCACTTCAGGCCATACTGGAGTAAATACTACTGGAAATGCCCTGCCAAATGAAACAAACAATGTTTTCAGTCATATGACAAAAGGCACCATAAGATAGTGATTTTTAAGAGAAGAGACACAAGGTGAATCCTGCCATGATCCTGGCTTGTGACCTAGAACCATTTTCCACATTGCAGAAAAGGAAGAGAGAAACCTGGACAGAATGAAGTTCTCACTGAAATAAGGAAACAAAGATTAGAAATGGGAAGGCTTAACAGCAGCTAAAATGTGGGAGCAGAGTATTAGAGAGGTCGTTAGAAAAAATGATGAGAGATTCTGTTGGGTTTGTCAGCAACTCTCTTGGATCTCTCACACTCATTTTCTGAACTGCACATGTGTATGGTACAGATATGTTTAAGATGTGACTAGCCATAGTGGTAAGACCTCAATCAACACCTAGGCCATTCTGTAGATATACCAGAAGGGGTAAAGCCTTATTAGTGGGGCTATAGTAGCTCTAGAGTAAAGAAAACTTTATGCCCATCCTAACGAAGCTACAAGACAAGCCTTCACAATATCAATCTGAATTACAAGCAGCACAAGTAACTAACTACCCAAAACAAAATGTAGTATGTTTAAAGGAAGACAGCAAAATCCAGATTTATAACACCATAAGAATCATAATCCCTAGCATATAATAAAAAATTATTGTACATATAAAGACGCAGGGGAATGTGTCCTGTAATTAGGGAAAAAATCAATCAATAGAAACAGACCTCGAAATGACAGAAATGAATTAGCAGGCAGAAACTTTAAAACAGCTATTATAAATATATTTATGATTTAAGGGAAAACATGAACATGATGAGAAAACAAGAAAGAAGCTACAAAGAAGACCCAAATGCTGTTTGTAGAGTTGGAAAATGCAATATCTAAAATTAAAATTTCACTGGTTAGGTTTAAAAGCAGATAATACAATGAAGAAAAGATCACTTAAAATGAAAGCCTAGCTATAAAATCTACCTACCATGAAGAACAAAGACAAAAAAGAAATGATGAGGAATAAACTATCAATGAACTAAGGGACAGTATTTAGTAGTCCCAGAGAAGTAACAGAAAACATATTGAATGAAGAGAGGTAGATTTCTTTTTCCAAATTTGATTGAAATGATAAACACAAATAGAAAAACATCATCAATGTACAGACAAAGAAGGCAAACTGGCAGGATCAACTGAGGTCAGGAATTTGAGACTAGCTAGGGCAATACAGTAAGATCCCATCTCTACCAAAAAACATGTTTAAAAATGTACAGACAAAGAACATTACACCAAAATGCATTACAATTAATATGCTAGCCCCAGTAATCAAGAGAAAAAATTTAAGCAGACAGAAAAAAACATAGATCCCAGGCAGCAAATATTAGAATGACTGAAAACTTCTTAGTCAAAAATAATGCAAGTCCAAGACAAATAAATAAAAGCTTTAACGTAGTGAGAGGAAAAAAAAAATTCAACCTAAATTTCCATAGTCAGTGAAATAGCCTTCAAAAATGAAGAGGGGATCCTTTTTCTGACAAACAAAAGCTGACAGAATACTTCTCTAACAGACAGCCAACATAGATAATGACAAAAGAAATTCTTCAGACTGAAGAAAAAGAATACTAGATAGAAACCGAGATCTACATAAAGAAATGAGAAACATTCAAAATAATAAATTTTTAGGTTAAGTTATAGAAATTTTTTGTTTTCTTATCTTTTAATTTTCTGTAAAAGGTAATTGACTATGTAGAGCAAAAATAATAACAATGCCTGGAGGGGCTTACAACATATGTAGAAGTAAAATGTATGAATGACAAAAATAGCACAAAGGACAGAAGAGGGAATTGAAAATACTCTTATAATATTCATATATATTTAGTGGTAAATTATTGGTTGAACACAGACTGTGATAAATATATATATTTTTAAATCTTTGAATACTAAAGAAAAAAATAATGAAGATAGAGTGTCATACTAGAAAATACTCAATAAATCTAATAGAAAGCAAAAATAAAGGAAATGAAAGAACAGATAGGATAAATAGAAAACAAACAAGATGCTAGAATTAAATGCAACCATATCAGTAATTACCTGGAATCTACAAGATTTAAATCCTGATTGTCACAGTGGGTAAAAATAGGTGAGATCCAACTATATGCTATCCACTGAAACACACTTTAAATATACAAAGACAGGTTAAAAATAAAAGGATATTATAAAGTGATAAATCTTACAACTACCAATTATAAGAAAAAATTGACTGGCTATATTAATATCAGTCAAAGTAGACTTCAGAACAAAGAATATTACCAGAGGTAAAGAGAAATATTTTATTAAGAAAAATATCAAGAAATAATAAATCTCATATGTGTTTAAAACCTCCTAAAGACAAAGTTTTAGAATACATAAAGCACAACTGATATAACTGAAAGAAATTTAAAAATCCAGTTACAATTGGAGACTTCAGCGTTCTTTTTTCCATAATTGATATGCAAAAAAGACCGAAAATCACTGAGAATACAGAATTGTCAACCAACTTAATCAGAATGACTTTCATGTGATAACCTATGTAACAACAGCAGAGTAGGCATGCTCTGATGCACATGAACATGCATCATGAAAGCTCAAACAATGAAAAATAAAACAAGTCCCAACAAATTTAAAAATATTAAAACAATACAGAGCATGCTCTCTGATGAAAAACATTAAATTCGAAATCAAGAACAAAAAAAATCTTGAAATGTCCAAAATATTTATAAAATAAATAATATACTTATTAACATAATCTATGATTCATATGAAGAAATCACAAGAGAAATCAGAAAATGTTTTGAATTGAATGTTACTGAAAATATATCATAATTTGCAGAGTGCAGCCAGAGCCTCACATAGAGGGAAATGTATAGCTTTAAATATATATATTAGGGGGAAAAACCTAAGGCAATAATCTAAGTTTCCACTTTATGTTGAAAATGAAAAAATAAATTAAATCTAGAATAGGTAGAGAGAAAGAAAGAATAAAGTTAATAAAATAAAGAAAAATCTGAAAAACAACAGAAAAAAATAATTAAAACAATAAACAGTAAGGTAGACTTATCAAAGAGAAAAAGAAGACATGAATTACAAATTTCAAGGGTGAAAGTGGAAACATCACTATACATCTTTCAAAGGCTAATAAAGACAATGTATTGTCAATAAATTCAACAACTAAGATGAAATGGACAAAGTTTATAAAAGACAAATAACCAAAACTGGACCCAAAATACCCAATCCCAAATCATATATGTAAAATTGAATTTATTCCCAGAGAGGAAACTCCAGGCCCAGATGGCTTCACTGGTAAACTGTAGGAAACATTTCAAGAAGAAAAAAATTTCCAATCTAACACAAATGTTTTAAAAAACAGAAAACAACGGAACATCTCCCAACCGTTTTTATGAGGCTAGGCTAAAAGTGAAACCAAAACTAGAAAAGACATTACAAGAAAATAATACTACAAACTAATTTCTCTCATAAACCTAAATGCAAAAATTTTTAACAAAATATATGTAGATCTAGTTCAGTAATATATTTACAGGACAACACATCATAATCAGGTAGGGTTTAACACAAGAACGCAATGCTAGTTTAATATTTAAAAACCCACAAATACAATCCACCATATTTACAATACAAAAGAAAAAAAACACCTGATCTCCTCGATAAATGCCAGAAAAGCATCTGACAAATTTCAACATCCATTCATAATTAAGTTAACACACACACACACACACACACACACACACACCCTCTGTAAGCTAAGGATAGATATTTCCTTAACCTGACAAAGCGTCTATAGAAAAAACACAAATATCATATTTAATAGTAGGAGACAGATCTTTAGCACTTTTAAAAATACTCCCTTTTTTCATGATATAATGTCTTTGTTTAAATTCTTAAGTGTCTCCCAATCATATTTTAGATACAAATAAAATAACTCAACCAGGACACAAAATCCTTTCATTAATAATATGTAAATCTTGATGGATATTTTCAAACATAGCCTCTCTGCTCCTTTATAATCATTCATTAAAATCTTGTATATTCTTGCTACCTTCTCATCATTTATATTGTTTTCTCTACATAAATTCTCTCAACAACCAGTACAAATCCACTATTTCCTTTGAGGCCTAATTAAAAATTTTGTAGTAATATAAATACTTTTCTAAATTTTTAAACAACATAATTTTTTCAGTTATAATTACAAGAGAAATTAGAACATATTTTGAATATAAATATAATAAAAACAACATAAAATTTGTGGTACACAAGAAAGTAGTATTTAGAAAGAATTTTTATTTAATTACTTATAACCAAATTTCACCAGCAGCTGGGAAGGGAAATGGTGAAGAGAGGATGAAGAGAAGCTGGTTAAAGGGCACAAAAATATAGTTAAGTTCTAGTATTTGGTAGTACAGTAGGGAAATTATAGTTAACATTTATTATATATTTCAAAATAGCTAGAATTGTAATGTCCCCAACACAAAGAAAAGACACATGTTTGAGGTGATGGACATCCTAACTACACTGATTTGATCAGTACACATTGCATACATGTATCAAAATAGCACATGTATCCCGGACATCTGTACAACAATAATATATATTTAAAAAATCAGTTTCTCCAAAAGGTCTTCCATAACTTACTTTATCCTATAAGAGACTATTCCTTTTTTTTTTTTTTTTTTCCGCTCTCAGGATTTATGAATACATGAGTGGTAGCACATAGCTTAGTACTAATTCACATTCTCAACTGGTTTCCTTCGTGCGGGCCAATATCATGAGGTAAAAAAATTGGTTTATTTGAAATTAAGAGGTCCTTGTGCTGATACTGGATATTAGGGTAGTCAGTTATTTCTTTAAGCAATGATTTCCTTGTATGTAAAATAAAAATGACACCTAATCTATCAAAAGGATTTTTGTGAGGATCCAAAGCAATTAAGTTTAGATACAAAGCATGGTTTAGGTCTATATGACAATTACAATACATCTTGAATAACTCGTGAAATTATGAAATACCTCAAAAACAGGAGCCTTGTATTTATGTCTGTGCAAATTTCATCTTTAGACCCCATTTGGTTTCAGCCATAAATGTGCACAACGAATGTTCATCAAGGGTCCCTTAAAATCATGAGATTCTATAATTATAGTAGAAATAAAACTTAGAAAATGTCAAGAATCTTGGAAAAGAAATCTGGATAGATGCTGGCTAACTTGTCTAGGACAGCAATATATAAATATGTCTCTTGATCACATGGTAACTTTACAGTACAATGTAAAAATAGGGCATAATTCTTTACACTACCTACCAAGTTAAGGAATTGACAAAATGAATGGAAGACCAAATTAAATCGTGAAAATACCTGAATTATAGCACATTTTAGAGGTAACACCATTTTTATTATTATCCAGTGTAGCAGTCCATTCTCACACTGCTATGAAGAAATACATGAGACTAGGTAATTTATAAAGGAAAGAGGCTTAATTGACTCACAGTTCCACAAGGCTTGGGAGGCCTCAGGAAACTTACAATCATGGTGGAAGTTGAAGAGAACACAAGTCCTTCTTCACATGGCAGCAGGAAGGAGAATGAATGCCAAGCAAAGGGTAAAGCCCCCTATAAAACCATCAGATCTTATGAGAACTCACTCACTATCACAAGAACAGCATGGAGGAAACTGTCCCCAAGATTCAATTATCTCCATCCGGTCCTGCCCTTGACACATGGGGATCATTACAATTCAAGGTGAGATTTGAGTGGGGACACAGAGCCAGATCAAATCATCTGGTATGTATGGGTTTTCTGCCAACCTTTAAGAATCTTGGCTTACGAGGCCCTTGAAATGATTTGGTGAAGGTAAGAAATTGAATTGGGCATACCACTTATAATTTAAGAAGAGACTTTTTTCAAAGGTAAAAGATAGTGGAGGAAGCAAAGAGGGATCAAAAAAGGACAGAAAACGAAAAGAAGAACCAAAAAAGGGAAAGTATCTTATGTATACATGTCTCATTCTACCAGTGAAAAGTTAAGAAGACCCTCAAAAACCTTTTCTTTACCTAGTTTTTAGTTTAGAGTTTGTCATGTTTTTTCTTTGTTTTTGCTGTTTTGGCAGTGAGGCTGTGCCTTTGTTAGAATAGTAAAGGTGGATTGGAAAGCCATAGATATGCTCCCTTCTACCTAAAGTAAAGTCAGTCCTGTCCACTAAGAGAACTGTGACCACAAAGCCAGTCTATCAGGATGTATACACACAGACACAGGATGGGAAATGAGAATAAGAGAATTCCACCCCATCCCTAGCCCTGGCCCAAGTCTACATATAGAGCAGCAACATTTTTTATATTTGTTGGTATATTCCCAGAGTCCAGCACAGGGAAAACACACTGTAAAAAAAATTATAAAATTGATAGAATCTTCTAAATGTGGATGGATTTTTTTTAAAATAATGCAACAAAGAATGTTTATTTTTTCAAAAGGGATTGATATGATCACTTTTAATACCATTAGTCTATCATTAAAAACCAAAAGTGAAATTTTATAGTAAAGTTGCATGCTATTTTCTCTTTCTAAAACAATCAAATGTGATTCAAATTGTTCAAATATTATTTGCTACTATGTTAAACAATTTCTATTCAAGTATTTACTAAGTTATCTATTATAAGCCTATTTTCTATTTTAGTTGCCATTACCTTAGTGCAGGAACTATTCAGGTTAGCATTTCTCAAAGAGTTGGGGAAACCAGCATCTTGTAGTCATTTTATTGCCATCCCAAATAATTTTATTTCCTACCCATCTTTGTGAAGTCTTTAAACTGACACATTTACTATTTGTACTATCTAAGCACTGAGAGAAGAGATAATTAAACTATATGAGATTAATATCATCTCAATCTCACTGCCTTTCCCAAAATAAATGCCCAGAAGCATTTCCAAAGAGAATAAACAAATATTTTTTACTACTTAAAAATTTTAATGTAAAAAACCAAAATGGGCAAAATACGAACTGAAGAGAGAAAGACAAAGGTGCAATTAGCAGGAATAACCAGCAATTTCAATAATTAAGTGTTAAATGAATTAAAATGACATGAGCATACCAAGTTTAAAATGATATTGAGTTAATTTTTAAAGGGTTATCTTGTACACATCAGTATGTTGGCAGTAATGAAGTCTGACTATAATAACATTCTGTATCAGAATTTATTCTGTCAACTGAAGGGAAAAAAAATTATCCCCCCAAATATAAATATAAATGATGATTTACATTCATAGACACTAGATGAATTAAAAAACACTCTCACTGATACATATTTAAATATATGGAAGGACCTCATATTACTATTCGAATGTTGTACTACAAATGGATTTGCTAATTTTGTGTACTTTTTTTGTAATTTGTATTAATTTATAAAAAAGTGAATACCAAAACAAATTATATACCACAGGAAAATGTGCTAGCTCAACAGAATCAACTAGTATATTCTGAGGACAAATTTACACAATATATTATTTTGGATGTGCTTCAAGAAAAATAAAATGAATCACATTTCAAAACAGAAATCCTTTTCAATAGTAAATGAGTTCATTTATAATTGTTAAGCTTACTAGTCAGTTAAGAACAATACTAGTCTCTTTGTAAAAATTTCTTTATTATGTCAAGATATTCATTGCCTTTCACACAGAAGAGAATTTCTTACACATTTGGTTGGAACTGAAATTTCAGGTTTAAGGTTTCTTAAACCTTAGTTTTAAGAAATGTCAAAAACTGTACTAAGATCATTTTAAGAGACCCACAAGACATATGAGAGCTCTTAGCAGATTAAAAACAAGGGATAGTAGAACAGTTATGGTAGAAGTTGCTTTGTGACTGACCAAATGTGAAACAGGAGGAAAAAGGACCCACATTATAACAGCTATTAATAAAAGGACAGTGGAGAAGTAAGACATCCAGAGTAGCAGCAGGGAGTTAATTACGAAAGTAACCTTGTGAGAAAAGAGAAGGAATAGAACTCAATCAGTATTTCTGGCCCGGTAAAACCACAGGAAAATGAAGGAATTGAGGAAAGAGAAGTCAAAAAGTCAAAAGCACAGTGTGGATTTGCTAGAAGGGAAGATTCAAGAAAAAAAAACATGAGGGAAAAACTTATTTTTTCCATAAGCAAGGATTATGAAAATAGAAATCATAAACCTGAAAACAGCTTTTTCAGTCTTACTTAAAAGTAGGCACCAGGCACAACAGCTCATGCCTGTATTCCAACACTTTGGGAGGCTGAGGTGGGAGGACTGCTTGAGCCCAGGAGTTCAAGAACTACCTGAGCAACGTAGTAAGACCTTGTTTCTTTAGAAAAAAAGTAAAATAAATTGTGAGAACTTTGGGAGGCTGAGATGGGGGAATCACTTGAGCCCAGGAGTTTAAGACCAGCCTAGACAACATAGGGAGGCCTTGCCTCTACAAAAAATAAAAAATTAGCTGGGCATGTTGGCACATACCTATAGTCCCAGCTACTCAGGAGACCGAGGCAGAAGGATTGCTTGAGCCCAGGAGGTTGAGGCTGCAATGAGCCATAATTGTGCCACTGCACTCCAGCCTGGACAACAGAGCAAGACCCTGTCTCAAAAATAAAGTAAAATAAAATAAAACAAAATAAATTATATATCACAGGCTATTTAATAAATCTGGCCAAAACCAAGTTCTACAAGTATGAATGTCTGGTGTAATTTGCAGGTAAAGAATGTTTATACTTTATGAGCACCGGATCACAGAGAACAAAAAGCAAGGTTAAGTGGGTTGGAAAAAATGTTTCTTAAATTCTCTCTCACTGTGTTTATTGAGGAAGAGCCAGAAGTTTCCCTGGATCTTTAACATTAATTTACAAAGGACTTCCTTAGATATCCAATGTTAATTAAAAAGTTGTTATGAATCTTCTAGGAATGTCAGCTCTTCCATGTTAAAGAATGTGATGAATGTCAAAAATTAGAAAATAGTGAATTGTTAATTTAAATGACAGATTTCATTTTATGCAGAAAATAGAATTTGTCTATTTACTTTATAAATTCACTCATTGCCTCGTGGTAGATGACCCTATCACTCATAAACCATGTAGCTTCTTCTGTTTTTCAGAAAATCCCAGCTCTTTAGATATAGTTTTCTTTCATTAGACTTTAAAAGATGCTTCCAGCAGATTCAAATTCAATAAACATCAAAAGCCTGCTTCTTCTACAGGGTTGCAGTTAAACGTGAAACTTATGCTTTACAGGAATTATTAAACTATGCGATTCTATAGGCAACTCAAACTTGTGAGGACAGCATAAGTGTAATAGTGTTATGCTTGAACTTTTTGAGAAGAATCAAATTAAGGCTAACATAGCAGTAGAGTCCTGGCTCTCTTGACCTTGCAACCATCTGAGAAAGGAGGAATCGAATGGAAGTGAATTAGCTCAATAAATCATCCCTAGATGCCTACCATTTATTTCTCCCAAAATAGGCTGGCATCAAAGAGCAGAAGCTACTTGGAAGAAGTAAAGCAGGTTTCAAAGGCAAGAGGGGGAGTGTGTCTGAGAGCAGGAATGTTACTCAGGAAAGATTTAGTTCAGAATGATTTGTCAGTGACAAAACAGGATAGATATTACACAAAATAAATAAACCTATTTTGTGAATTAAAAGAAACAGTAACCACTACTTCTTACAAAGTGATAAAAGTGAATAATATTTTATCAGAATTATAACACTGTCTTAGCATTATTTCCCTTGGGTCCCAGCAGAGCCCACTGATGCTAATTCTACTAACCTAAGTGATAACTTACAGGGAAAAGCATTTACCAGATAATACTATGGTGACCAGAAAGAGCAAATGAGCTAAAGACATCAAGCTTATTGCAGTATTAGTAGAGATCTTTGTAACAAGAGGCTCCTCTAGTCTTTCTAATAATAAACGAAACTACAGAAACATAAAATATCAATAAATGTAAGCAGCACATCAAAATATCTAACTGCACAAAATTGTTTGGCAACTCTAGACAGACCATAAGATATGTACTTTAAATGTATTTTCTGGTGTGAATACGTAGATACAGATTCATACTTATTTCCAGTGTCTATTGATATTACGCATATTTGCAGGAGAGTAAAGATGTTGGTTCTTTCGGGGTATAGTACTGGAAATTACAAGAATGAATTATTTGTTGGCAGCCAAAGCACTATAACCTAAATAACAGAACTTCTTACTTATATATTACTATTAAATTAGTGCTAATACTATTATTAATGGTGATATGCAATAGTATTTAATTTGATCATTGCAAAAATCCAAAGATGAAATAAAAATGGTAGGAAAGAGAAGTCAAACAGTAAAAATTTTACAAATAGTGACATAAATATAAAGATATAATGACAACTCAAAGACATAGTGTCAGCTGGCAGTGATTCCAGATCATCTGACTCTAATCCTAGAATTCTTCCCACAATACTAGTGTTTCCCTAAATATGGGACTAATGAAATTGATAGTACCAAGGCAGGGCATTAAATAAAAATAAATCAAATACTAAAAACTTATCTCTATTTTCAATTCTTTTTAACATCATTCTGTTTCATCAAGGAGAAGGTCTCATCTTTACCACCTATAACAATTACTAATTTTTTTTTTCACTTTGAAAGCAGTCACTTAAGAAACTGATCAGATGACAAAAACACTCATGGTCTACACCTTAGTTCATCTTTCTAACAAGCCTGTTGGCCTGGTCTTCCCTGTTGCCAGCATCTCCACCTTTTACAAAATGGGTGGTCTTTTTCTTCATTCCAACTTCTGGAGGAGTTAATGTGAAGGGCCGCAGGAAGTTATTTCCTTCTTTGAAGTGCTTTCCAACTGTATAGATCTCATGAATCAAATCCTCCAGGCAGATGATCCCATATTTACCAAGAGATCAAACAATCAAATTGTTATCTGTCAAGGCAATTAGCATCTTATTGATTTGGGCATAATCATGCTTGTAGATTAACTCATTTACTGACTTCAGAATTGGATATCCCCATGCAATATATGGCTCCACAATCTTCGATATGTTAACTGAAGCCTTCTTGAGCTTAATCAAGGTTCTACTGAAGCAGCTAGACAAATCTCATAAGTATTTCATTTTTACTATACTCAGTTTTATGAATATAAGATAAATCTTAAATACGTCAAGAGATGTTGGCTTTTCATTTTAGGTACAACGTTTTAAATTAATTCTTTTATGGAATTTTATAGTAAACAGGTAAAAAAAAGTAACAATATAGTGGGCATCTTGGATAAAGCAAAAATTCATGAGGGAGTTTGCAAAAGATTGAACATTACAAAATACTGCACTGCATATCAAATGCTATAAATTATGCTCTTCATAAAGACATCAACAAAAGACTTCTACTTTAGAGATTTACATTTTATGCATGAATTAAAACAGAAATAGCTGTTTCATTATACAATTTACTATTCATCTAAATCCCTGAAGAAAAGAAAAAGAATAACGACCATAATACTCCTCTGCAAGGGTAAAGTTAATTTTTAAGCAAACTACTAGTATATCACCTACTTTTTAGGAGCATCGCACGTTACTGATCCCAATATTCTGATAACAAAACTTATACATAAACACAGTTTCATAAAGTATTCGACAACAAAGAAATAATCCAAGTAAAATGCACTTGCATCCTTTATGCTCACACTTCCTGCTATTCCACTTCACAGAGATAATGTCTAACCACAGGATGGTATACATTCCTCTAACCCCCTACCAATATTTTCACCCTCATGTGTATATCTGCGTCTGTACTAACTAGGAGAGTTAACACTAACTGCCACACACAACCTCCCAGGGCCAACTAAAAACTTACCTCTCTAACTTAGAAAATGTTTCTAAGTTACCTCTCTAACTTAGGAGTTACCTTTGGGAGGCTGTCCGTGTGACCATTAGTGGTGCAGCAGGCCCTGTTCCACAGGCTCACTTGGGGACCCTGGTTAACAGAGGTTCCACAAAACTTGTAGTTGCGTCACTCTGATGTAGGCTTGCAGGAACTGAGAGATTGTAGAAGCCTACTTGCTCCTAAATGTCTTGGCTCACAACTAATACATGGTACTATTGCTCACAGCACACTGTTGAGAATATGCTACAGGGCCCAATATAAATACAAGGGAAACACCATAGGTGAGCATTTCATGCCCCTGATGTAGTATCTTCTTATAGGAAAGTACATATATGAACCAGGTGAGATACGTCTGTTTTCCTACTTTTTTTTTCACTTAACAATGCATCTTTGGAGCTGTTTCCAAGTGTGTGTATATGCGTGTGCCTGCACACACATACATGCACCAACTACTTTATTGGTTTCAGAGTACTCCATCATATAGATGAAGTTTATTTAACTATTTTACTATTAATGAACATCATGAACTAAATTTTCATTTATACAGTGATGTGTTTATTTATTCCTGGTCTGATATTACTCAGTTTTTACTACCATAACTGTATACATAACTGTATATTATCTTCTGAGATTAAATAAAACAAGTCCTTTCTCTACTAGCAGTCTGTGTTTTTGGCAAATTTTCCTTTCTTTCTTCCTTCCTTCCTTCCTTCCTTCCTGCCTCCCTCCCTCCCTCCCTCCTTCTTCCCTCTCTCCCTCTCTCCCTCCTTCCTTCTTTCCTTCCTTCCCCCTCCCTCCCTCCCTTTCTTCCTCTCTCTCTTCCTCCTTTTCTTTTTCTTTCTCTCTCTCTTTCTCTATTCTTATGTAGATTCTTCTCCATGAACTTTAGAATCAGCTTTTCACCTTTCAAGAAAAGTCTGCTAGATGTTTCAGTTGGATTGTATTGAAATCCTGCATGCATTTGGGAGATAAATAAATTCTTTATAATAAGGAGCATTCCCCATATATCCCTTGTAGCACAACTCTCATTTAAGATTTAGGCTTTCTTAATGCCCTTTCATATGTCAGTTATATGCTTCACTCTAGCTCACTGGTTATGAAGATTGATAGTAGATTTCAAAGTGGTATGGTGAACAGAATTCTAAAAATGCCTCCTCCTCAACCAAGACTAGAAACTCTAATTCCTGTAACTTGTGAATACAATAAGAAATCCCTCCCCGAATTATATTACGTTACATGACACAGCTGACATTAAAATTAAGTAGGCCTGCTCTAGCCCATGAGCCCTTAAGTGCTTCTCTGGCTAGTGGCAGCAGTCAGAGTCGATACATAAGTCCATATTGTTGCTTTTTAAATGGAGGGGCCACAAGAGAAGTAAAGCAGGCAGCCTCTAGGAGCAGAGAACAGATCCCATCAGACAGCCAACAGGGTAACACAGAGGCCTCAGTTCTGCAATTCTGCCAGCAACTCAATGAGCTTGGAATGGATCCTTCCCCAGGATCTCTAGACAAAAGCCCCATGTGACAGACATATTAGTTTCAGTTTTGTGTAACATAGAACAGAGAACCCAATCAAGCACCCCCAGACTTATGACCTACAGAAACTGTGAGATAAAAAGTGGGTGTTATTTTGAGCTACAAAATCACTGCAATTTGATACACAGCAAGAAGAAACTAATCCAGACAGGCTCCAAAGGGATTGTTACCAACATTTTGTACCTCCATGGGTTTTCAGCATTCCCCAGGGAAACGAAAACAGGCTCAGAACCACTTCCCCTTTCTTTGCTTTTATTGTCATTGACATTCCCTAACTAAGACTAACACATATAACAACCTAAATCCTTAATTTCCTGCTAACTGTTAAGGCTTTGGTAAACTAAAAGGATAATTCCTCCTCAAAAAATTTGAATATTTAAGTTATATGCAAATTGAAAACAAAAAATATCAAAGGACAAGATGAAATCTCAAAGTCACAAGTAAAGTATCTCATGAAAATTCAGGTGAATGCTATCATCAAACCCTAGATTCTAAAATCTATTCCACAAGATGTTAGGATATATAAGATAACCAGAACTATTTCAGTGTTTTCTCTACATACATGCAGTGAATATAATGTTTACAGAATTTAATTGATAAATTAGGAATTAATCCACAATCTCAGTTCCAGTAGCATAAATTAAATTTTACCGTTGCCCTTCTGTCTCTAAGTGAAAATGCAATGTATTCCATAATATATTACATTTCTAAAGCTCTTGATATTCTAAGAAATATTACTGTGAAAGCAGTTTAGACAAATCCAAACTGATATATAGCTGATTTATGTAATTTTTAAAAAGATATCTTAAAACAAAATTTTAATAATACCACAATGACAAGACAAAATAAAATAAGCTTCACTTTGTCTGTGTGCTTCTATTCTATCCGAATCCTTTTTAGTAAGATGTGTTGCATTTAGCACTTGTATGACATTTTTAAAACTAAAGAATAAATAAGGTAAAGCAAAAAAAGTTAGTGAATGTTGAAGATAATGATTTCAATTTCAAAACAGCTGAGAACACCACAGTTAAGTTTTATAATTTGAAAAAAATCTAAAGAAAAGTAAATGTAGAAGGGCATTGAAATAATTAAAAAATAAGAAAATTGTCTTACAAATAAGATAGGATTTTATTTTCTTAACTGATTTTCTCTGATGTCTCCATGGTTTTTGGCTTCGTAAACAAAAGATATTATTGATATAATTACCAAAGTGTCCTGCACATCGATGTAACAAGTCTCAGTCAATTGACAGTCACTGGGAATGCCTAGCCACCTAAAATCTATCACCCACCTGCCTGGAACCTCACAACAGAGAATGACTCCTAAGTACTGTGGTTTATAATGTGAATTAGATGACAGAGTTAATTTCCATGTTCTGTCATCCACTTACATCTTAGTAAACTTGCTTCCTTTCAAACACAATGCTAGTTCTGATGTAGAGAAGAGAAAGGTAATTTTATTTTGTAAGTAAGCTCCATAAAGTCAGGAACAATGTCTATTTCTTCTACACTACTTATCACAATTGCTATTAATAGTACAGAGGGAATCCTTAATAAGGATTTAGTGAAGGAAAGGAGGCAGACACAAACTAAAATATGACAAGTAGCTTTGAGCTTTCAAGAAAAAATCACACAGGCAACTGGCATACCACAGGAAAAAGATATGAAGATAGTGAAGAGGGCTGAAACTATTCTTGCTTTAGTCTGTTCAGGCAGCTACAGCAAAAACTGGGTAACTTACAAACAACAGAATTTATTTCTCATAGTTCTGGAGGCTGGGAATTTCAAGATCAAGGCAGATTCAACGTCTGATGAGAGCCTGCTTTCTGGCTCATAGACTACATCTTCTTGGTATGTCTTCACACCGTGGATGGAAAAAGGGGTCTCTATAGCTTCTCTTTTGTAAGGGCACTAATCCTATTAATGAAGAGTCCATCCTCATAACCTAATCATTTCCCAAAACCCACCTTTTAATACCATCACTTTGGGGGTAAGGATTTCAACATATAAATTTTGTCCACAAACAAACACAAACATTCAGACCACAGAAATTCCCAAATAGTTTTTTTTCCTTATTTCGTGAAATGCTTATTTAATACCTCCACCCATGTGCTATTTTATAAGAATAAAATTTACTGAAATGGTAGACATTAAAATTCTACCATAAAAGAATTGCTTCTAAAGATGTATAAAGGCTTTGTAAGCACTGACAACAAATCGGATAATTACTTAGATGAAGAATACTTTTATACTAGTGGAAGCAAATGATATTTTGAAGCCAAGAACAAATGACTACGGAAATAGATTACAAATTGCTGATGACTAATTTGGGGCTGAATTAATGACGAATTAGGTTTAGAGAGCACTTTTTTTCCTTAAGATGGCTGGTTGGACATTTCAAATTGTTAAAAAAAAAAAATGGAATGATCCCTAAAGCAAGTTATCCAATGAGTGCATGTAGGTAATATGTAGGATTCAGTTTAATATTAATCTAAACTACAAAATACTCATTAAAAAGTAAGTAGTATTGGAAATTATAATATATTTTTATGACTGCTTTTTCTAATCACAGTAACAATATTCAGTCCCTTGCCTACTCAGTGGTGCAAAACAGTCTTCAATAAATTGATAACTCTTTCATTTCAAATCTTCTATGAAGTACATGATTTTAAAGAACTGAAAAAACTTACTAATTATACAATCTGTGAATCAGAACAGAGTTCGTGTCTGGGATTGAGGGACAGGGAGGGTAGAGATTGACTGGGACGAGCCACGGGAAAGTTTTCTAGAGTGATAAAAATGCCTTGATTGAAGTCTGGGTTATACAATCACTTCTCAAAACACAAAAACTGCATAAACTGAGATCTGTGCATTTTACTGTAAATAAATTATAGCTGACTAAAAATTAAAAGCAAAGAAGTGTCTAAAATATTTCTGCTTTCTCTACTATATAAAATATATGCTTATACAATACAACTGCAAACTGAGATTAAGTATTTTATTTTACAATGTCCAGATAAGTAATTCACATTGGTGCGTGTGTCTAGGACGTGGGGTGTTTCCCCTCAGAAAAGTGAACAGTAATTTATTAAGTTTCTTATAATGACATATGGCCACAATAGAAGGATAAAATGTCTGTGGGAGTAATTACCAAGAATGTAATTAAAAGCAAAGATTCTTGAAATTACTGTTTTAACATAAAATGAATCATTTTTTTAATAAAACAAAATAATTACTAAATTATTTTAATGTTTGAGGGAAAGACTAATTAGAAGCAATTTATTCACCATTGTATATGTATCACTGCAAGGGAATATTATTAGCTGCTATCAAGGGTAGGTTCTCTAAATATCAGAGTTGCCTGTTTATAACTTACAGTGGCTTCCATTTTCAAAAATTCAGATGTTTCTGTTCATAGCACTACCAATTGTCTTTTTTCATTTGCCAGTGAAGACAAAGCAAAATTAATTTAAAGACTTTAAAATAATATAACCAATTCCATTTCTTTAGGAACATAATTAATTCTTACTGTTTAATTGTAATATTTTATTTATATTAGAGCAAAGTACTTAGGATTAAATGAGTGTTTCCACTTATACGGCTCTAATATATATTACAATAACTATCAAATAATTGATATAGATACACTATGACTTTGGGGATAATTTCAGTGATTTGTATAACTAAAATCATTTAAATTACTATTGAAATGATGATAATTAATAAATTATGAAGTTTTTCATGTGGCTAGAAACTTAAATTATATAAGACTTCTTTTCAGTAATTGTATTATCTTGAAAAAGCAGTTATAGAAAATAGACTTATCAATTTAAGTAAGATGAAAAGACGCTGGAGGAAATCCAAGAAAGAGTAATATAAATTACTAAGTGATTGGGCAATGGCGTAACAAAGAAAACCTAAAATGATTTGGGTTAGTAGAGAACAGAAGGCTAGGGTAGAAAGTAATAATAGTCTTTATTCAAATAGACTATTTGAATAAATAGTCTATTTATTCAATAGACTATTTAATTCAGTGCTCTGCTCATTGAGAAAAGGATCTAAAAACAAACTCAAGTAGCAAGTGGAACGACTATGTTTCAGTACCAAGAAAATTCTCTTTGTAGTGTCAAGATTTTACAGCCTAATAACAAAGGTGGCTATAAATTCATATCTTTGAAAATGCTTAGCCACAATAGAGATAACCTAAGGTAGTCATTATTCTAATTGCTAAGTGGTAAACATTATGTGCCCTATACATTCACCCTTACCACTTCAATGTACACTGGCCCAGCTTTTCACTACAGTACCTGTATTTCTTTGTCAGAGAGATTTCTCGGTCACCTACTACACTTATTGCCTACCAGCACATCAGCCAGCAATACCAGGAAATTAACCCCTCCTGTAAGTATCTGCCTATGACCAACATAAATAAGTGTATAAATACCATAGGCTTCCTCAACCCTCAAGTTGGGTAACTCTGAGATGTGGGGTAATACTGGCTCCCAGATTTCTCCACTGTGATAATTATCCGCAGTTGTATCTTGTATAATAAAAACTGTATTGAATAAAGCCCCTCTCTGCCTCATTCTCCCAATGTCCTACCACTATTTCCAGGGATTACGTCACAGATAAACTACTCGTACTCAAATCTTTGTATCAGAGTCTGCTTCTTTAGCACCCAAACTAAGGCAGTATATATGCCATCTCCATGTAACACCTGCCATCTTTCTTTTTTTTTTTTTTTGAGATGGAGTCTTGCTCTGTCACCCAGGCTGGAGTACAGTGGCCCGATCTTGGCTCACTGCAACCTCTGTCTCCTGGGTTTAAGCGATTCTCTTGCCTCAGCCTCCTGAGCAGCTGGGAGTACATGCACCTGCCACCACTTCCAGCTATTTTTGTGTTTTTAGTAGAGATGGGGTCTCATCATGTTTGCCAGGCTGATCTCAAACTCCTGACCTCAAGTGATCTGCCCAACTTGGCATCCCAAAGTGCTGGGATTACAGGCTTGAGCCACCACACCTGGCCTCACCTCTCATCTTATATATTTAACAGTTCTCCCATTTTTTCCTTAATTGTCTGGAGAAAAGCAAGTTGCAAACACAAGAAAAAAATGGAAAACTAATATATTCTTTTATTGTTATATTACAGCACTAAAAACCATATCAAAACAGTTATTTAATACTAGCCATCTATTGTTGCCATATCTCTACATTTGTATCTCTAAGCTTGAATACTGGTTTCTATTTATAGATGTGTCAATAGGTATAGGGGAAGACTGGCAAATATTCACGAAGTTTTACAGATACTCTTCACCAAAATGACCTCGCTGACTACTCCAAGAGAATGAGAGAGAATGGATGAGGGAATAATCTCCTCACTCTGCAATTCAACGTTTTCTTAAAAATCAACTGAAGTCCATCTTTTATCAGATAAGGATCACTTCACAGCCCAAAAGAACAAACATTCCATACATTAGACAGTATCAAGCTACTGACTAGGTAACCTGAGAAAGCTAATTCACAATACCACCCCCCAAAAATTATTACAGATCTCTTAAGATTTCTTTGACCCCTATATAGTTTAAGAAAACGGTTAAATAGAGAATTAGAAATTTTAGTCCTAATTTCCTGTGTGGCTGCAGCCAATGCACTTCATTTCCCTGGGCCTCAGTTTCCTCAATCTTAAAATAAGAAAATCAAAGAGATCTGTGTTTTCTCTTCTGTTATCCTCCTGGCCCCTTCAGCAATAAAAGGGGTGGAAAAAAAGTGAAGCTCTAGGTTTCCCAGTCCTGTGAAGTTCTGAGAAGATTAATTTTATATACAGACTTGTTTGCGAGGACCATGAGGACAAAAAGTATAACAGGAGGAGAAGATGAAAGATTAGGAAGACAGAAAGAAAAAGAAAAACCGACTTTGAAAAATACAAGTACCGGCCAAGCGCAGTGGCTCACACCTGTCATCTCAGCACTTTAGGAGGCCGAGGCGGGCCAGATCACGAGGTCAGGAGATCAAGACCATCCTAGCTAACGTGGTGAAACCCGTCTCTACTAAAAATACAAAAAATTAGCTAGGCATGGTGGCAGGCACCTGTAGTCCCAGCTACTCAGGAGGCTGAGGGACAAAAATCACTTGAACCCAAGAGGTGGAGGTTGCAGGAGATGAGATTGCGCCACTGCACTCCAGTCTGGGCGACAGAGGGAGATTCCATCTCAAAAAAAAACAAAAAGTACCATCTTACATCCATTAGGATGGTTACTATCAAGAAAAGAGAAAATAGGTGTTGGTGAGGGTATGGAGAAATGGGCACTCTTGTGCTCTGTTGGTAGGGGATGTGAAATCGTACAGCTGTTATGGAAAACAGTATGGCAGTTCCTCAAAAATTTAAAAATAGAATTTAAAAATTACCATATGATTCAGAAATTCCGCTTCTCAGTATACACTCAAAATAATTGAAAGCAGAGTCTGAAAGAGATATTTACACAGTCCGTTCACAGCATCATAATTCACAATAGCCAAAAGGTAGAAGCAACCCAAGTGTCCACAGAAAGAGGAATGAATAAACAAAATGTGGTATATATCCACACAATGGAATATTATTCACTAAAAAGGAAATTCTGATACATGCTACAACAAGAATGAACTTTGAGGACATTAGGCTAAGTGAAATAAACCCATCACAAAAGGACAAATACAGTATGATTCTACTTATATGGGAACTAGATAAGTCAAATTCATAGAAACAAAATTATAACAGTTATCAGGGAAGTGGGGAGTTGTAAGAGGTACAGAGTTTCAGGTTTGCAAGATGAAAAGAATTCTGGAGACTGACTGCACAACAATGTGCATGTAATTAACACACTGAACTGTATACACTTAAAAATGGTTTAAGATAGTAAATTTTGTATTTTATCATAATTTTTAAAAATACAGATTAAAAAAAAATCGGGACTAGATAACATTTAAGACTTCTTCCAGCTCCATTCTTCAAATTAGCATTAACAACATTTACATAATTTATCATTGTCATGATACAAAGTTCATGAACAAAATTACAACAAAAATTATTTATCCCATAAATATGATTCACACTATTTGCAATATGTACATTATAACCATTAATCTCTATGATCCAAGAAATGAGCCTCAGTGACTAACACTTAACTCAGGCTCTCTACAGAGATTCACTAAAGTATTACCTAAATTTTGAAAATCTTATGGTCAAATAGATTATTCTGAAGACTGAAGAATACTACCGATCTCTTTCCAAAGCTGTTATCTCCACTTTGAAGTTCATTAACTCCCAGTCAGAATTATAGGAGTGCACCTTATAATCCTCTCTGGTCAGACAGTTTTCAGGATGAGCTGTACACACGTCTGCCATTTTACTTTGATTCTGATCCCAGTGAGCAAGACCTCACCATGGTGTAGCTTATGTGCCTTATCTAACTCTGTGCATTGCATGCTGTGGCCACATTTAAGTTTATTCAAATTAGCATACCATCTACCCATAAGTTCTCATGTTTCTCAATACAAGCTGATAAGATTTCTAACATTAATTTCACATCATTTTTAGTATTCCATTTATTTCTTACCAAAAACATGACCTCATTTACGTTACTTTTTCATTATTAAAGTTATTTTATTCTTACTCTCCTTGGTTTTATCTTGAAATTTTAAAAGATTACTTAAACCTATATAAGTGTACTGTAGAAATCCATTTAATTAGACACAAATTAGGTACTTACTATTAAATAAAAGTAGAAATGAAAGAATACTAAGCTCTCAGTAGGCGAAGATATTAAAATATATAGTTGGTCAATAAGTACATAAGAAGATACTCAGTAATATTAGTCATCAGATAAATGCAGGTGAAAACCACAATGAGATATCACTATGTAACTCACTTGCATAGCTAAAATTAAAAATATTGGCAATAGCAAGTTTGACAAACATGTCAAGCAACTAGAACTCTCATATACTGTGGTGGGAATATAAAATAGTATAATGAGTTTGAAAAATAGTTTGGCAGTTTCTTTCTTTCTATTTTTTTTTTTTTTTTTTTTGAGACAGAGTCTTGCTCTGTTGCCAGGCTGAAGTACAGTGGTGCAATCTCGGCTCACTGCATCCTCTGACTCAAAGGTTCAAGAGATTCTCCTACCTCAGCCTCCTGAGGAGCTGAGATTACAGGCATGTGCTACCACACCCAGCTAATTTTTGTATTTTTAGTAGAGATGGGGTTTCACCATGTTGTCCAGGATGGTCTTGATCTTCTGACCTCGTGATCCACCCGCCTCAGCCTCCCAAAGTGCTGGAATTACAGGTTCAACAAACACTTATCACAGGACCCACAAGTCTACTCCTAGGTATTTACCCATGAGAAATAAAAACCTATGCCTGAAGAATACATGAATGTTCAAGACTAGAGACAACCCAAATGCTCAACAACAGGTGAATGGATAAAAACTGTAATAAATATTGATATAATGAAACATTATTCATCAATAAAAAAATAAACCACTCATATACACAATAACATGGATGAACTCCCAAAACATTATGGTGAGTGCAAGAAGCCAGACACAAAAAGAATATATTTGTATGACATAATTTATAGGAAAGTCAAATAAAAGCTGTGGAAAAGATGGGACTCCATGTTTGGATCCCCTTCCATGAACACTCCCTTCGTAGAAGCTGTTTTTCTCTATCCTGGATTTTCCCTCTGGAGTCCCCTTCTACACTCTCTCGTGGAAGCCTGTCTTCCCTTCCTAAACTCCATTTCTCTCTCTATTCCCTTCCACTCAGTGTGGAAGCTGCTTTCCTCTCCTGGATTTCATTTTTTCTGGATTCTCTCACTCAGTGTGAGAGTTAGCTGTTTCTTTCTCTCTCCTCCTGTTTCTCTCTCTCTTTAAATAAATCACTTTCTACCAAAAAAAAAAAAAGTTGTGGAAAAGACAAAGCAATCTAAATAACAAAAAGCAGATCAGTATTTTCCTAGAATTTGGATGGGGAAGAGAGGTACTAACAACAAAGAAAAGAGAAGTATTTGGGATAATGAAAATGTTCTGTATTTTGATTTTGGTGGTGTTTATACAGGTATATATGTTTTCCGAAACTTATCAAACTGTACAAAATAGGTGGATTTTATTACATGAGAATTATACTTTCTTCCTAGAAATTTTTTAGTTCAGTAGTTTCCAAATGTTTTTGATCATGTTCCCATCTTAGTTAAAAATATTTACTTATAAATTATATACATGTTTAGTGTATAAATATAGTATATACTTTATAAAACATATAAATATAGGAATTTTATATTTGGGTAAGAATTAATAACTGAATAATATATATTTGGGTAAGAATAACTGAAAACAATATATATAATAGACATAAATCCATGTGTCAAAAATCTTCTTAGTATTTGGAACTTTTAGAGCCAACTTCTTATTTAGGTAATTAAATTGTTACATGACTGTCAAATAATTGAACAGGTACTCATTCTGCTCTTTTCTTGTTTCTGCTTGCAATATTAATGCAATCTTCAATCTGTAAGCTGTATGTGGAAAAATCTCTAAGCCACTTGTCAATATTATGAAGTTAGTTTAAAATCAGACTACATAATCCATTAATCCACCTTGCTGAAAACAGAGTATGCAACAAACAAGTTGCATTTTCACTCCTCAGCATGCCTCATTTATATATATGATATGTATGATATACATATGTTTCTATATCTTGGCTATATTTCTTATTTTTAAGTAAAAATAAATAGAAATAAAAATTCTAATACTTCTTTCTCTATTCTTTTCTTTCTTTCTTTCTTTCTTTCAACGGAGTTTCGACTGCAACCTTTGCCTCCTGGGTTCAAGCAATTCACCTGCCTCACCTTCCCGAGTAGCTAGGATTACAGGCGTGTGCCACCACACCCATCTAATTTTGTGTATTCAGTAGAGACAGAGTTTCATCATATTGGCCAGGCTGGTCTTGAACTCCTGACCTGAGGTGATCTGTCTGCCTCAGCCTCCCTAAGTGCTGGGATTACGCGTAAGCCACCATGCCCAGTCTTCTTTCTCATATTCTTCTGCACCAACCTGAGACAGAGATGTTTCATTTTGGATACACAATATAGTGACTGCTTACACTATTCAGAAACTATAGTTTAAAAATTGGAGTGTGTGTGCCTGTACATATTTAACACTAAACATGTAAATAAATTACTGTCAATTTAGAAGGCAACTCAGTCATAATCTAATTCACTCATTATTTCAACAAACATTTACTGAGAACCCATTATGTGCCAGACATACAGTGCATGCAAGGTTGGACTACAGTGGGAGCAAAGGGAGATATGGTCCCTGGATCATCAATGTAAGATATAGTTTTAGGGAGAGACACTAATTATATCAATCAATTAAGATCATACTAATGAAACAGTCTGTGAAGGAAAGGTACACAGGCAAGGAGAGCACATAAAGGAAAGTTAACTTAGATAGGATGATCAAGAAGGCTTCCCTGGGACCATGACTGCTGACCTCTAGTGTTCAAAAAATATTATTAAAATATGAGCAAATGTAAGTGAGGTGTAAACAATGACAGTGTGGGACCAATTAGTACAATGAGGTTGGGTTTTTTGTATTCAATTTCCCTGTGATATCACTTAGCTTTAACATTTTCATATTAAGATTGGTTCTCTTTTTCCTCATTAGTGAACAACAATTAAAGTAGTTCAACCTAGCACCAAAGAGATCATAAGCAAATATGAAACATACTGAAATTGAGTGGCAATCTCAGTTATAATGTGGTTATTCAGCTAATCTATTAATAGATTCAATTTGTGGTTTCATTATAAATTTTATCTAAATAAGCACACACACCTGCATACATGCACAGAGATAACTGAGAATACATTCATGTACCACACGTTGAGAAACACTGCTCTGCAAACATTTGCCTATTGCCAGTTCTTAGCAGAGTATGTGACATACAAATCAGTAACTTGTACTTCTATCTGTAAAATGCTTTGCAGTTTGCAAAACACCACTACATCAACTTTTTCTTCATTTTATCTTTATAACCCTTATGGACTATTTATTTATTTATTTTTAATTATAGTTTTAGTTTTATTTTTGAGACAGTTTTGTTCTTGTTGCCCAGGCTGGAATGCAATAGTGTGATCTCAGTTCACTGCAACCTCAGCCTTCCAGATTCAAGCGATTATCCTGCCTCAGCCTCCCAAGTAGCTAGGATTACAGGCATTTTTTTGTATTTTGTAGAGACGGTGTTTCACCATGTTGATCAGGCTGGTCTCGAGCTCCACACCTCAGGTGATTCAACCACCTCAGCCTCCCAAAGTGCTGGGATTCCAGGCATGAGCCACTAGCACCTGGCCTCATTCTGGGTAAATTATCTCTCAAAGATAAGAAAACTAAGACAACTAAGACTGGGTAGTACCTTGAAGAAGTACTGCCCTCTCTAGAAAGTTTCCCACAACTTCCTCTTCCCATCAATTGACTCACTTCTTTGTTCCCACATCCCCATATGTATACCTCAGGTATTACCATTCTCTATGTCATCTTGTGTTTACCTGCCAGTCTCTCTGACCAAACTGTCAAAGTTCTTTATATCACAGCAACAAACAGGTTCATGGCTCCTAACAGATGCTCAACCAGTATCATAAAAAGTGAAGCTCAAGGAGGTTGAAAGTGATTTGCTCAACACCATATAGCATATAAGTAAGTGGCAGACCTGGCATTCTGATTCACCTACATCTCATTAGGTCAAATTCAAGTCACTATCCCTTTAGTTCACATCTGTAATATTTTAGGGCAACATTATTACCAATTCATGAGAAACAGCAAAAACTACATTAGCTGAACACTAACTTGAAATATTACCAATCAAAATGAAGATAGAAATATAATTTAAGCTCAAACATTAATAATATTTTCCACATGAAATAACATGTCTACTGAGATTTAACACAATTACTTAAGAACCATCTAATAATTAGCATTGTTAGTAACGCTATTTTTATACTGAGCTCTAAATTTAAAGAGTATGGATTTGTTTTATTACACTAGCTTCTCTAGATCACATTTTTCCACGATAAAGTTTCTCAACTTCTCTGACATACTCTTGCTTTGTTATTTTTTATATCTAATATAGATATTTTAAAAATTAGATATTTTTAATATCTAATTAAAATAGTTAAAGAAACACTCCACTTTTGTGAAATGTATTTCTAAAAGTGCTTGGGAAAATTAAACGTAATAATTGAGTTTTAAATATTATACCTGTCTACCAAATCAATGAACCCATACGCAACAAACCCTCAAAGTCAGGGGAACCTCAAATTCAAGGAAAAGCCTTAAAAATAAGCCCAAAACAAAGACCAAAAAATTCCCCAAATTATTGGTAAAAAAGCTTTTCATAGACTAATCATGCTATTTATTGTCATAAACAGGACTGTAATTGATGATCTTATCAGTCCCATAAGAAAAAAAATCGATGAAAAGATTATTACTGGAATCTGAAATTTAGGTTTGTTCAAAGTAAAATTAATTTATTTAGTATCACTTTCCAAAAAAGTTTCAGAAATGATTTTGCTCTATCATTTCAACATACAGATTATATAGATTTAGGAGTTTGAGACCAGCCTGGCCAAGATGGTGAAACCCCATCTCTACTAAAAAGAAAAAAACAAAAATTAGCTGGGTGTGGTGACATGCACCTGTAATCCTAGCTACTCAGGAGGCTGAGGCAGGAGAATCGCTTGAACCCAGGAGGCGGAGGTTACTGTGAGCCGAGATGGCGCCATTGCACTCTAGCCTGGGTGACAGAGTGAGACTGTCTCAAAAAAATAAAAAAAAACAAAACAAAAAATATATACTTTGTAGAAATAAAAGATAATCTTTTAAAGCAACATTTAAGAATTAAAATTATAAAAAGATGAAAAGCTGTACCTTTGTACTGAATTCAAAAATCTGTATTCTACCCCATATTCAATAATTAATATGTTAATTATAATATGAATTTGGGTGTGTTTAACTTTTTAAAAGAATGCTGATCAATTGATTTAATTAATCTACCTTTTCTTAGAGACTGGGGTAGAAATTATAGGCCTCCAGCCTACTAGGATATATATCCTATTAATTAAAACAAAAATCAATGTCACAAACTGGCTAATTATAATTTTTGAGATTAGTACCTAATTTCTAATTTTTAATGCTTTTGTCTTTTCTTGAGAATCATTTAGTTTGTATTTTCTAGTAATAAGGTTTGTGAAGTAGTCCAATTGTACCACCAATTCCTTATACACATCTGTTTTAAAAATAGTCCTTTAAAATATCTTTAATTCTTAATTATCATGTTTTATGTGTTTTTTCAGACAAATTTATTTTCTTGATAGAAATTATCAAGATAAGAGTTTATGGGAAATGTAGAGAACATTAGGTAAAACCTCAAAATTTGTTTTTCTCTAGGTGTTTTTCTAGGTGACAATAAAGTGGTTTAAACTGGATACTTTTTTGAAGAGCTCATTGCTTAGAATATATATGGCAAACTTTCAGTTTTCATTTATTTAAAGATAAAATGCTAAATAAATACCTATGTCTATTGAATATAATTTACTAGTAGCTCATACTATCACTTTTTGAACTTATTTCAGATTGGCAACGTTATTTATTTTAAAGTGTTTTTCTTTTAATATAACTTCAGATTCCTAGAAAAACTGCAAGAATTATACAAAATATTCCTTTCCTCCGATTACCTAGATGCCAAAATTGTAATACACGGATTTTAACATTTTTTCCTTTTTTTTAAGGTTCTATATTTATTGATGTTCATACTTAGAGTCTGAGTTTAGATAGGGCATAGGAGGTTCAAGGATCACTTTTTAAATTTGCTATTTTGCTCAAATAGTCCTTTATATCGTGAGTGCTCTTCTTTGCTTTACTACTTTTGCTTGTGTCATTTCTTGATAATGCACAGTGATTGACAGAGCTAAAATTAATCCTTCTTGACATAAAGTATATTATGTTCTTTGTCATGGGTTTGCCATGTTTAGTACTGCTGTCAGAGGGCTTACAGCACTTAACAGTTTATCTTGTTTAATTCATCTGACTGCTTTATCTCTGGAAGTAGAGCTCATGAAGTCAGATGACCTGAGTATGGCTCTTGCCAAAAAAAAAGAAGCCATGGCTAAAGGAAGGTATATTAGTTAAAATATCAGACTTAAGACTTAGCACTGAGCTTCTAGGCATCCAGGACAAAGAGAGTGGCTCCAGTTAGCTCTAATTAGAAAGCCTATCAGTTCATAAGGGCTGTAAGGAAAATGAACCATCAGAATCTTTTCAGAAATGGTTTGACTAATGTTAACATGAGTTTTGTTTTGTTTTATTTTGTTTCGGGCACCGAGAGAGTGTTCTGCATGGGGATGGGGAATTTGTGGTAACCAGGAAACCTGATAAATTCTAGAAGACCTGTAAAACTTTCAGCACACATTTTCAAAGAAAATAAAAAGGCATAATTTTTGTATCTATTTCTAAAATCAGGCCTGGATTAAAAAAATGGTAAAATAATTATTTTTCAAGGATAGAAAAGTAAGTGTTGTATTAAATTAACTCTCTGACATAATGGTCCAATTTGATACAGAGCTTGAAATTTTTTGATGACCAATTCATCTGACTACAGAAGAACCAGGAGAGAAGATGCTTCTCAAACTGTGTTCCATAAATCCCTAGAGGTTCCACAAAGGCATGTCAAGAGCTGCTATCAGGGACAAGAGAAAACTGAGTGAGCAAGGCCCAAGTTCTTTCCCCTCCACACACACAATGATGCCATCAGAATACTTCATTGTTTGCATCATTTAGGATATTCCTCCAATACATATTGAGCATTTACTACTGACCAAGTATTTACTGGTTTCATGAAAGAGCCTTTGAAAAAAAGAATCATGTGCTAAACAGATAATATGTGCCCTACTCCTGAAAGCATTGTAACATCAACCTCACACACATTCATTTTGTAATTACTGCCTTGGAGTATACTTCTCAAATATAAGCATATGCTGCCAAGACTAAGTGGCTATTATCCAAAACAGGTTATTTAAAATCCTTTAGGCCCAGTTTCCTCACCCTTTTAAAAGGCAGATAATACGAACTACATTGCAGGATTGTTTTAAGCTTGAGAAATAATGAGCCATGCATTAAGCATAGGGAATGGCACATAATAAGATGCTCAGTAGATGGTAGCTTTCCATTACTATGATCTATTGTTTCAACTGGACTTCTGACAGAAGTAAAATGGTAGGTAAATTCAAAATGATAGCTATTGTTGAAAACTTAACCAGCTTATAGTACAGACTGAAATACGATTCATAAGCTCAAGATACCAAGACACCTGTCCAGGTGCCACCTAACACCCTACTTCAACTCTTACCACTCACCCCTCCCATGCTCTCTCCCAGCCAGAGAGACTCTGTTTCAACTCCACAAACCCACCAGGTCCTCTCTTGTGCCAGGTCTTCATACATTCACTTCCCTGAATAAACACTTCCTTTTATTCCCTGTTACATCTTTCCTCAAATCTCAGCTTAAAAGTTAGTCCCTCTGGGAAACTTTCTTGACCAGCTCATACTATAAATAACAATTTATATTTGGACCTTAAAGTTTCCCTTTCTTTCACACACTGATGAGAAATAGGCTCAGCTATACATTGAGATCTATTAAAATGAGGGTATATTTTTAGCACACATAAAAATTCCTCTAATTTTCTGTGGCAAAAGAGTAGGTGCTCTGTTTAAATTATGTTGTAAGCCATTCAAATGATATGTAAGTAGGGGTGGTAGTTATCCTAAAGTTTCCTATTTTCTACCCACATAAAAATGTTTAGAGGACAAACTGAATTTTCCTAGCCAAAAAAAAGTACTAATGTTAAAATTTATAGTTTGATTAGCAAATTAGATATTAATAGGAAAGAAATTGTATCCCTAAGAACAAAACTATGGAATCAACTAAAGTAAGTCTATACATAGTCTTACACAGTAAGTGATTTGTTGAAGAAGAAAACTCCTGGCTGGGCACAGTGGCTCGCTCTTGTAATCTGAGCACTTTGGGAGGCCGAGGAGGGCAGATCACCTGAGGTCAGGAGTTCAAGACCAGCCTGGCCAACACAGTGAAACCCTGTCTCTACTAAAAGTGGAAAAACTAGCTGGGCGTGGTGGTGTGCACCTATAATCCCAGGTGCTCGGGAGGCTAAGGCAGGAGAATCACTTGAACCTGGGAGGCAGAGGCTGCAGTGAGCAGAGATTGTGCCAAATGAACACTCCAGCTTGGGTGACAGGGTAAGACCCTGTCGAAAAAAAAAAAAAAAGGAAAAGAAAAGAAAAAGAAAATGCTTTGCAATTCAACTCTGGGACATCCTTGGGAATAGCTGCACTAAAGGAACAGTTTAAGCATCTTCCAACTAGAAACTCAAATTCCAGTAAGGTCATCTGAGATGACAATGTATTATTTCCACCTTAATTTCCTAAAGTCTTATATCCTATCACAATGCCACACTTGATCTCAAATTATTATATTTTGTGAGGTAGATAAAATGCTGGTGGTATCTTTATTGAAAAATCTTCTGGCATTTTTACCCATGACTGATGACTATACTGGGTGCCTATTCAAAGTGAAAGACACCACCACCACCCCTGCAGGTCAGATGAAGTTGGTATTGGTTCTTATCTAGAGTCTGAGCCCCTCTGACTCATAATCCAGTCCAGTACAAGAAAGGAGGAAGAAAAGTTCTTGCCTACTAAAGAAAATGAAAGCAGCACTGGTTTCAAGACTAAAATAGTTACAGAGGGTAAGTTACTTAAAAGTGAGAACAAAGACAAAGTGGCCAAAAGCCAATGTTATAAAAAAAGGGAGTTTAAAAACTCCTAAGTACTTTTATTAGAAGATCAGTGAATTCTACTGCTATTACTACTATTAATAACAACAATGAAAATAACAGTAAAAAATAATAAAAGTATTAAAGGCTTATAATCATGTACTATGCTAAATATTTTAATAGAAGCATTATTTAACAAATGAGCAAGATATTATTACCATTATTTTATAGATAAGAATACTGAGTTTCAGAAAAGCCAGTAAGTTTCCCAGTCATAGAAATACAAAGGACTAGAGCCAGGATTTGAATTTATGCCTTCCAAATACAATGCCCACTCAATTTCCACAAAATCTGCTTCCTTTTAAGAAGCATTCCTCAAAGACATACAAGAGGAAGCCCAGAAGCCATGGAAGAAAGATCATAGTCAATAGTATCAAGTGCCAAAGAAAAATCCAGAAAGATCCTAGAAAATAATGTTGGATTTGGCTTGTCAAGAAGTACACAGTTTCAATAGTTAGATGAGTAGAATCCAAATGTCATAGGATTAAGAACTGAACAGACAAAATGAAAATGTAGTAGACGAGGATAGATGTCTCTATCAAGAAAATTGGCAGTGGGGGAATACCTAATGAAATAAGTCAACTGAGTAGGAAGAAAAATGAAAATCCTAGAAAGGGGACACATACGAAGACACCACAAATGAGTCATCTGATTCAACCTACTGCAAAGAGGCTCTTGTGCACATTGTTTCATATCCCTCACTTGCCAGGTTCCTCTCCCCTCTCACCTTTACAGATTGCCTTATTTCAGTTGAAATCTTTCACGCTTTCCTTTACCAGAGATACCCTCTTCCAGTTTGTTTTTCTTGTTAATTCCACCTTTTCCTTCAGCATGCAGCTCAAGGGTCACATCTGTGGTGTAACATTACTGACCCTCACTCCCAAAGACAATCTTACATCTTTGATCCTAAGACACTTTGTATCCAATTCCATCACAACTTGTATTTTCTTCAAAAGCTGGCTTCCTACCCATCATATACCATGTCAAATTTCCTTAGAAAACCCAGCATTTAACATAGTGCCTGGCACACTCCTCTTAGAACATGGTATCCAGAACTGATCACAATGCTCTAACTCTGGGTGAGAAAATACTTAAAAAAATACTTACTAGAGAATCAAAGCATACTATTACTCAACTACTTAAATAGTAGAGCTCTCATTTTCATAAATATTTAGTAGAGATGATCAACCAAAGGGCCTTAATATTGGTTTGGCACAGTAAGATTTATTTCAATTGTAAATCAGCGTGTTCCTTCAAAACACCTTACTTCTTGATGTTGGATATCAAAATTTTGCAGTTCTGGTTCTAAAAATAAATCTCACCAAGAGCTAAAATCACTGTCTTGTTTTTTTCAAAAAGATATTCACTTGGAATTCATTTTAAAATGTAACTCCATCTTTCTTTCAGGATATCTGCCACAGTCTTAATTATGAAAACACTGCCCCCCTTCAGGGAACCAAGCCAATGGGAATCAAGTCCCAAAGCAAACCAGAGAAAAATGCCTTTGTTTCGGCTGATTATGTGAAATAATGGTCTCAAATGAAAGAATTCTATTCATGTCCATCAAAGCTAGGATTCACAGAAAGTAAAGCTCTTGACCCTGAACAGAAAGGAAAGATAAAGACAAGAATGATGAAGTGTACTAACTTGGGAGCGTTTGCTCCCCAGACTGACAAACAAATTCACTTAAGATACTTTTGATCAAAATTTGATCCAACAGAATATTCTATTATGAAGTTAACAAACTATAGGCAATTTTTAAAAATCACTGATTGCTTTCACCACAATAACTTTATCATGGGTATAATTCTAGTTATCAGGGTTTCTTGCTGATTGTAATGATATACTACTTAGAATATTATGGCAAATAGAAGAGAAGACAGAAATGACCGAGTATTGAAAGTATGGTCTAAGGAACATGAGGATCTATATGTATTCATATTAAACTTAAATTACTAAAATCTATTTCCTAAAGATTAACACATCATTTTATAGATACCCAAAATAAGGAGATCTAATGGAGACCATTCATTTAAAACTTACCCTGCTTGAAGACTGCCCTTCTATTGCAACCTAATTTCCAACTCTGGTTAGATTTGTTCCCCAAAGAAAATGTCATTTATCTTTTTGACCACACAAATAATATACTCACTTTGCATGATATACCATACTTTATGTGGAAAAGCTAAATATGTGACAGACTAACACTAACCAAAAAAACCCAATATAGCCAACTATAGCTATTCTTTTCCTTTCAATAACTCAGATTATGAACAAAGTGTCCTTGTCCGTTCTATCTAGGCAACTTATAGAAAAAACAAAGTTTCTCTCCTGAATATATTCTTGAAATGAGCTTTAATTACATAAAAAGAGGTTTCTAATATCCGAATTACAAACAAAAATTTTACCAGAAACAAACTCTCTGAGTCCCCTAGCAGAAAAAGATAAAGACTACAACTTCTGGTAAGAAAAGAATTTCAGCAAAATTGAAAGCTTCTTTGAAAAAAAAAATCTTGCTTTGAACTCAATAGAAGTCCCTCAACCCCAGGGTTCCAAAGTACCTCATGTGTTACGTTTAGAAGAAGCAATATAAAGACAATACGTTTACTCGTTTTGAGAGAAAAAGATTTGTGCCCTTCTCCAAGAAAGAGGTAAGGGAGACAGAGATAGTAGAGAGAAGAGGACTATAGTTGCAAAGGCAGTTAAAACTGAAAAACTTAAAAGGGAGAAAAAAAATCTTAGAGCCGTGGTCAAGACGGTGTAGAAATTATCCTTGAATTTAGCAGTACTTGTGGAATACCTGGAGCCCAAGATTACAATAAGGAAGAAAAGTTCTAATTTCTGTCAAATTTCTACCTTGGAAAGAAAACTGATTTGGCTGACTATGGAATAGTAGAAAGACATTTTCCTTTTTTTCTCTGCTGGATTTTTAACTCAGTTCTAGAACAAGCAGGGGTTAGAAGACCTCCTAGGTTGAGCCATAAAATGAAAAACAAAGAATAATTTACAAGAAACTCTTTATCAAATCATTCAAGGATGAAAGATGGGGAGATGGAATACTCAATTTCTAGTCATATTCTATAGAGATCCATCAGTCCAAAAAGTCTTTATAAAGATGATAGAATGAGTAATATCAAAATTAGAGTTTCTAATCAAGATACTTAGATATTTTTATCAATTTTATTCATTTGGGCAACAATGTGTATATTTGGAAATAAAATTCTATGATGTTTTGTGAGATAATGAAAAGACAGAAAATTTCATAGAGTATTACAGATTGAGTATCCCTAATCCGAAAATTCAAATGCTGAAATGCTCCAAAATTCTATTCTTTTTGAGTGCTAGTATGACACCATAGGAAGAAAATTCCATACCTGACTTCATGTGACAGGCTACACAAATTACTTAAAATATTGTATAAAATCACCTTCAGGCTACGTGTATAAGGTATGTATAAAAAACATAAATTTCATGTTTAATGCTGGGTCCCACCCCCAATATCTCTCATTATGTATATGCAAATATTCCAAAATCCGAAAAAATCCCAAAGCAAAAGTACTTCTGGTCCCAGGCATTTCAGGTAAGTAATATTAGACCTATACAAAGTAAGACCTTGCTATTCTTTGTTCAGAATTCTCTATCCCTGAACCATATTGTCTAAGAAAGGATGACAAATGGATATTTGAGGTCATATAAAATAAACAAAATACCATGAAAACAATTTTAGAATTGTTTTATTTGGTACTTACTATACAGTGAAATTAGAAGCCTTATGGCTTTGAAGAAACCTGAAATTTTCTGGTTTCTCATTGATATGGTTTGGCTGCATCCCCACCCAAATCTCGTCTTGAATTATAACTCCTACAACTCCCACATGTCATGGGAGCAACCCTGTGGGAAGTAACTGAATCATGGGGTGGAGGTACAGTAAATTGGTACCAGTAGAGTGGGACACTACTGAAAAGATACCCCAAAATGTAGAAGTGACTTTGGAACTGGGTAGTAGGCAGAGGCTGGAACAGTTTGAAGGGCTCAGAAGAAGTCAGGAAAATGTAGGAAAGTTTGGAACTCCCTAGAAACTTGTTAAATGGCTTTGACCAAAATGCTGATAATAATATGGACAATGAAATCCAGGCTGAGGCGGTTTCAGATGGAGATAAGAAACTTGTTGGAAACTGGAGCAAAGGTGACTCTTGTTATGTTTTAGCAGAGACTGGCAGCATTTTGCCCCTGCCCTAGAGATTCATAGAACTTTGAACTTGAGAGATGATTTAGGGTATTTGGTGGAAGAAATTTCTAAGCAGCAGAGCATTCAAGATGTGACTCTTGGGTGTTGTTAAAGGCATTCAGTTTTAAAAGGGAAACAGAGCATAACTGTTTGGACAATTTGCGGCCTAACAATGCAATAGACAAAAAAAAAAATCCCATTTTCTGAGGAGAAAGTCAAGACAGTTGCAGAAATTTGCATAAGTAATGAAGAGCCGAATGTTAATCACCAAGACATTCTTGGCTGAAAGGGGCCAACAGAGAGCTCAGACCACTGTTTCAGAGGGTGCAAGCCTCAAGCCTTGGCAACTTACGTGTTCAACTCACGGGTGTTCAACCCGTGAGTCCACAGAAGTCAAGAATTGAGGTTTGGGAACCTATGCCTGTATTTCAGAATAGGTATGAAAACACCTGGATGTCTAGGCAGAAGTTTCCTCATGGAGAAATTCTGCTAGGATAGTGTTAAACGGAAATGCGGGGTAGGAGCCCCCACATAGAGTCCCTACTAGGGAACCACCTAGTGGAGCTGTGATAGAAGGCCACCGTCCTCCAGACCCCAGAATGATAGATCCACTGACAGCTTGAACTGTGAACCTGGAAAAGCGATAGACATTCAACGCCAGTCCATAAAAGCAGTCAGGAGGGAGGCTGTATGTAGCCTGCAAAGCCACAGTGGCAGAGCTTCCCAATACCATGGGAATCCACCTCCTGGATGTGGGACATGGAGTCAAAGGAGATCATTTTGGAGCTTTAAGATTTGACTACTCCACTGGATTTTGAACTTGTATGGGCCTGTAGCCCCTTTGTTTTGGCCAGTTTCTTCCATTTGGAGTGTCTGTATTTACCCAATGCCTGTACCCCTACTGTATTTAGGAAGTAACTAACTCGCTTTTGATTTTACAGGCTCACAGGCAGAAGGGACTTGTCTCATCTCAGATGAGACTTCGAACTGTGGACTTTTCAATTAATGCTGAAATAAGACTTTGAGGACTGTTGGGAAGGCATGATTGGTTTTGAAATTTGAGGACATGAGATTTGGGAGGAGCTGGGCGGAATGATATGGTTTGGCTATGTACCCACCCAAATCTCATCTTGAATTTTAACTCCCACATGTCATGGGAGGAACCCAGTGATAGGGAACTGACTAATGGGGGCAGATTTTTCCCATGCTGTTCTCATGATAGTGAATAAGTATCATGAGATCTGATTGTTTTAAAAATGGGAGTTCCCCTGCACAAGCTCTTTCTCTTTACCTGCTGCCATCCATGTAAGATGTGACTTGTTCCTCCCTGTCTTCTGTCATGATTGTGAGGCCTCCCTAGCCACATGGAACTGTAACTCCATTGAACCCTTTTTCCTGTATAAATTACCCAGTCTCTGGTATGTCTTTATTAGCAGCATGAAAATGGACTAATACACTGATCAGTCCAGTATATTCGGTTGGTACAAAAATTAAAGGCAAAAACCACAATTACTTTTGCACCAACCTATATATAATAGTAAATGTCTCAAAATTTTAAAACATTAGCTACAAGCTTTCTCTTTATATCAAAATCGACAAACCAAAGTTATAATGAAAAGTTGAAACTATAAAAGTAACTACCTTTGACATCAATATCATGATTTCTATATCCATTATGGGTCAGTAACAAAAGATAGAAGCTTTTAAAGGCATTTTACTAGAGTTTGCAAACCCAAGATAACAGCAGCACATTAACAATTCAAACATTATAGGCATGTCAGAGGAATAAGGAATTATTATAGCACTAATCTTATCAGTTATAGACAATTTACATCCACAGGGACACAGCTGGAATACACTGGGGAGCTTCAAACATAACACTATTCTAATAAAGAAAAAAAAGAAATAAGAAAAATAACAACAAAGAAGAAAAACATCCTTCTAAATAAGTCTGGGAGGACAATGTAACAAGAGTCTCCAGGCAAATATCACAGTAACAAACTGCGTGAAATAAAACACTTTGTTGACAAAAAGAAAATGAGAGTTCTCACCTTCTTTACTTGGTGTGAAGAAATATAAGGTATCACCTGCCTTGAATGTCCCAGAAGAAAGAGTGAACTTAAGGAACTGAAAAATATGCCTGTTGGGGGTGAGCCATATGGCACAGTACAATATTTTTTCCAAAGTGTGGTCCAGGTGTACACAAGACTATTTTTTATGAGGTCAAGAATGAAGTGTGGGGGTTGGGGAGGGTGTGTATGTATAATCCTCTATTTATGGCTAGTGATACTGATTTTCCACTTCTGGTAGCAATCCAATTTTTTTGTTTTTAATATATGTATTTAATGTGAAATGTGATTCTATTTAAGAAGCAATCAGGCTCTCTCTACCAACCCCTATGCAGTAAGGTGACTGGCCTTCGCTAACTTTAGTAAAATGTTTGGAGGTTTATTCTTTGGTTTAATCTCTACATTGAGGAATACCACACGAAAAAAGAGAAAGGTTAAGTACATTTGTGCAATAAATACCCAACTCTTACCCCCACTCAGCTCCCAGGCAGCCAAGCATTCAACCATTAAGCAGGAAGTTAGACAAATCTTCTTTAAAAATCTGACCAGCAAAAGAGGAAAAACAAAGATACTAAACATCAGAGGGGTCTTAATTAAAAAGCCTCGTCAGTCAGATGACCCCATTTTGAAGTCAACAAGACTCACTCATGCATTCAAATCAGCATCTTATACCCACATTTTAAAATATAGATAAACACCCAAAGATTATCAGACATCAGAGAAAAGCTTTTAACATGAAAGAGAGAGACATATTAAAAAACAAAAGAAAACACAACAGGGTACCTTAAGAGAAAGAGACAATATAAAGAGAAAAAAAATTCAACAACTTAAAAAAAATGTCTTCAGAGAGGAAAAAAAAAAACCCATGAAATAAAACATGATATTACAAAAAAGAACACACAGGAATTTTTTTTTAAGTTCTTGAAAATTAAAAAAAAAAAGTGATATCAGAAATTAAAAGTAACAGAAAGGCCGAACAATGAAACTGAAAATAGAATAAAAAAGGTCCAGAAAGTGAAAAAAACAAGAAAACAGAGGGGGAGGTAATCATAAATGAACAAACTGAATAAAGTCTCCCAGAAATGAAAAAGCATGGATGTCCAGACTGAAAGGGCCCATCAAGGTTCTAGCACAGTGTTTGAAAACAGGCCCGTGTCGATGCACATCATCATGAGGTTTCATAAACCTGGAATTTTAAATACTTTACAAAGTTTCAGAGAAAAAAAAATCACAGAAACCACATACAAAAGCTCAGAAATCAGAATGGTATTAGGCACCATTATGCAATTTATCCATAAAGCAAATTTGCACATGTATCCTCTGGATCTATAATTTAAAAAAAAACAGAAAATATGTTTAAAAGAAAAAAAAGAAACATAAGCAATAGATTGAAACATGTAATACTGTTTTTGTAGATCAAAACTATATATAGTTTAATCTGATAAACTGGGAGCTTGAGGGATGAGAAAGATGTGTATGTGTGTATGGGAGAGTTTGCTAAGATTTGTTTTAAATGTTTAAAAAATAAACACAAAATGATTATTTCAGATGTCTTTACTTACCCCAAAAGAAAAAGACAATTCCAGCACATCCGCTGCCCAACCCAATTCTATATCCTGTAAAGAATATAACCTTGTGTCTATCATTTATAAAAACCTCCTTCATCATTTAAAACCCATCTATATCCTTCATAACCCATCTATATCCTTCTCCCTAACCACTTACTTATAATTGTAAGACCAACGTTTGCTAAAGAGTCTCCTTAATACTAAGAAATTATAGGCAAATCTTGAGTCTCAAGATGTTATATGACATATGATCTTTCTGACTTATATTCTCACCACTCTTTAGAAGAAATGACAGGCCAGTGTGTTCACAATCCACATACATTGACAGCACTATTTTGTCAGTATCTTTCCAAAACGAGCCAACTGCCCTGCGTATGAATGAGACCTGCAGTAAATAAACATCTGATGATGATTTTTAAATGACATGAGTCAGATCTCCAGACCTTTAATATTATTCTATTGTCATTAAACAGTATTTATCAGTCACCTAGTGCCCAAGGCACTTACTTTCTAAAATACCACAAAGGCAAAATCCCTGCCTGGAAGGTACGTGCATCCTATTAAGTACTACTATGTGCCCATTAAATAAAGTATAATATTGCTGACATTTCATTATGAAAGAAATAGAAAGTTCTGATATACAATGGGGAGAGGAGAAGAGAAAACCTTGGGTGGTCATGTCAGAAAAAATAACTTGCTTTAGGAGTCAAGAGAGACTTTTTGAGAATAGATGTTATAACTTGAGTATTCATTTTTGTATCCCTATAGCCCAGCACAGAAAAAACATGGCAAATCTCAGAAATGCTCAAAAAACATTTGCTAAATTAACCTAAAAACTGAACTATGCCTATCAGAGCACCCAATGAGGTAAGAAAGTAAAGTTCAAATAATCTTTGGATACAAGTATGTTGGACGGCCAACATAATGAAAGTAACAGCATCTTTTCTAAGAGCAGCAGCTCCTTACCTGTTGTTGTACTGGTACTTGCTGTACCACCTGCGTAGGCACTGCTGCTTGACTAGCCACAGATGTTTGTAAAGTCACTGTTGAACCTGTGTCTGATCCAGTCTCTGATGTCTGCATGATGGTCTCTGAAATGGATGAAAATGAAATTAAAGTTTAAAATGCTTGACTAGTTTCCTTACAATTGTTCTTAATATCCTTTGCTGAAACTAACTTTCAATTATCATAATATAATCTCTTATCCCAACATACTACCATGACAGTCCATGCATGTTTATAGTCATTTTGACCACTTGATAAATACAGACAATTGCTAATCCACATTCTTTAAAAAAAAAAATTCCCATTTGCACCTCTTATCCTGAGAGTATCTAGGTAAAATTTCATTGAAAGATACCTTCTATCTAATCTGTTACAAATTGTTTAAATCCCTTTATAAACTATCATCCAAAACTATGTCAAAATGCTCTTAATTTCAACACAAACCCTACCTCGATGTAAATGTCATAAATTCTACTTTCTAGACACTTTTATAGGCTGTTAGGATGTCACCAGAGTATAATTTAGAGTAAATCATTTCTAAGGTCCTTTTCAACTTTAAAACTTACTATTTGGTGATCAAAAACAAAGTATATCCAAAAGCCAACTGATATACCCTAAACTTAGTCAAAGGCTCAAGTTCACTAATTTTGTGTACTGTATAATACGGTACTAAAATCAAAATTCAATTATAGTCTTATACAAAGATAGCCACAAATCAATAATATTTAATATTATTGAAAGATGGGGAGACCACTATCACGTAAATGAGATTTGTAAACAAAGACATAAAACGACTTTCTCTCATTCACAATTCAACATGCCACGTTTCTCAGTTTTGCCTGACCTACTAATATAGGAGTAAAGTTTGCATTATTTACTCTAACAAGTATGCTTTCTCAGGCTTCCTGGCCTTGACATCCCCTTTTACTACTTATGCATTCAACAAAATAAATATGAATTTCCTAGCTATTGAGCAAAGACCAGATTTCTAATTTTCTTTCCTGGTGGAATGGAGCAAGAGAAACAGTGTTTAATTGGTAGCATAAGAAAAATACTGCATCATAGTTTAAATCTATACAAAATATAGTGAACATTAATTTTCCCAAAGAAATTTTTGAAAGAGTATTCAGTTTTTCAAGGAGAAAATTAACCCCTCTTGGCATCTTTTGTCACAGTAGGACTTCTATTTTTTCCCCAAAACCTTCAATTATATTCAATTTCAAAAACGGACCTCTGAAGACAACACATCTATTCTTCTTATTTAAAAAATGGGGACACTAAATCCCACAGAAAAGAGACTTGTTCAAAGTGACAGGAGTATACTTGCGACTGGGCCTTTTCACTCTAAATCTGTGCTTAATTCTCTTTCTAGACTTTGACACTGGCATCTTTTTAGGTGATTATTTTCTCATTCTTTCGTTAGTCAAACCCTAAAGCAGTACAATAAACCTTGTACATACAAAAGGTAGTAACAACTAGCATTGATTGTTTGACATATACTAACATTTGTTTAAATGCTTGATATATTAATTTAAAAATTAATCCATGTAACAACCCAATTCAGTTGGTATGACTATAATCTGCATTTACAGATGAAGAACCTTGGGCACAAAGAGCAAAGGTGGCTAGGGTGTACAAAATAAAAGGAAAGTGATGAGGACAGTGGCTAATACTCCTAGATGGGTTAGCTAATGCTCAGCTCCAGCATATTGTGAGTATGTGAGAAACTTCCATTTTCCAAAAGAAGCTGAAAATCCAGATTTTTAGGTAAAAATCTCACCAACAGTGGGTCATTTATTTAAATGTAGTACTGATCAAACACACACAGATACACAAACACACACATACACACACACACACCCTTTGAACTAGCATTAAGACCACAGAAATGACCAAAAATATTTAAGAATGACAGTACTTCTTACTACACAAAATACTTGCCTAATAAGTATTACTGGAAGACCAATAGTTCTCAAAATCTGGGGAGAGAATACACACATTAAGAACCCAATCTGTGCCTCTTCCTTTCTTCTATCTTAGATGGGGCGGGGGAGGCCTTTTTAAAAAAGAAAGCAAAAGCCAGGGTCCTTTGATTTAGTATATATTTACATGCCATTTGTGCTGTAGCAGAGGAACTATTAGTAAGAGTGAGGCAATGCTTTTCTGCAAAGAATAAGGAATGAACCAGACATTAGATATCATCTTCTGTGAGGTTTTTTTCAGCCTCTCTTGCCAACTCCAAGATGGCTGGTGGCCTCTGTCAAGTTTAGGGTGCAGATGAGGAAGACAGCATTGCCAGTTATAGCTTTTCCTTTAAGCTGCTCAATTAAGAGTAGAAGAGTTTCTTACAATGATGTCACTCACACTAAATCTGCCTCCCATTTCTCCCAGAGCTGGCTGGGAGTGTTCCAGAGGCTACCTTGTTTGCGCATACACTGTATTGCAGACTAGCCTGCATACTCTTTTGGCATATGACCCATACTTTGACATCTACTGTTTTAAATTAAAGACATCAAAGAACATAAAGAAAACAGTTCTCTTTAAAAATTAAACCTACCTTTAAAGTTATTCTTAAAGACTCCCAATAAGTTACCTGGAAGAGCATATCAGAAGAAAAAAGGCATAGATTTGGAAACTGGCTTTCTATGGACTATATTTGACTGCCAGCTCAGGTTTTGTTTGACTCAGAGTGCTTATAAAATTCTTCATTGCTAACATTAAAAAATCAGAAAACTTTGTATTAAAAAACAGATTTCTAGGCCGTATGTGGTAGGTCATACCTGTAATCCCAACACTTTGGGAGGCCAAGGTGGGTGAATCACCTGAGGTCAGGAGTTCGAAACCAGCATGGCCAACATGGTGAAACCCTGACTCTACTAAACAACAACAACAACAACAAAAACTAGCTGGGCATGCTAGTGGGCACCTGTAATTCCGGCTACTAGGGAGGGTCAGACAGGAGAATCGCTTGAACCTGGGAGGCAGAGGCTGCAGTGAGCTGAGATTGCCCATTGCACTCCAGCCTGGGCAACTAGAGCAAAACTCTGTCTCAAAACAAAATGACCCCCCCTCCCAAAAAAAATTTCCGGAATTTCTTAAAACATATGAAAATTTTTAAAAGGTGAGCACATATTATGTGTTCTACAGGCAAATTATTTAAATGGCTATACTCTATTCAACTGTCTGGCCTCTACAGGCATTTGAGTTTGTGACTCTTTTGAGGGTAACCAGAAATCTATTTCTATAAATAAAGGCTGAAAGCAAAAATTTGCTTTTGGGGTTTAAAACAATATTGATAACATTTATACTGATTTTACACAGAAAAGTAATACCCAAGCTTAGAACATTTTACTGCTAGAAATGTATCACTAGATTAAAACTATAATTTTCCTCATTTTAAAGATGAGTTAACTGAGGCCCAGAGATGTTAACATCACTTACCCAAGGCCATACAGACACTGCACAAAGAGAAGTAAAGAGAGTAAAGAAAAGCAAACTGATGAATTTTTAGAATGAGACAGGAAAAAAGAAAAAGATGTCAACTATTTAATAGGAGGAATCTTTATAGAATAGAGTAGGGGAAATAAGATAGGTAAAAAACAATGGTTATAAAACATAAAAACTAGAGTCATGGAGAACTTTCCACCTAGCCTCTGACTCTATCTACAAACCATATTCAAACTATTACATAAAGCCCAGTCCTGCACGAGTATATACCAAGTATCAACCAAGTCCTAGTGTATTTTCTGTTGGTTCCCAAATTACTGCTCATTGGTCTGATCTACTTGGCTCCTGGACTACAGGGTTACACCAGTTGATAAAAACTTAGCCTCTCTTTTGTATCTCTATTTTCCTTCATAGAAACAATCTCATTTTACTCTGATTTCACTATCTTTGGTCTCGAGCAGGAGGCTCTCTTTGCCAACCTTTATGAAATTAGAGGGTATCAATCACATCCCTTCCACAGATTGACTGATAAGATCATATTTGGGCCTCTCATTTAATAAAGTCTTTTCTGGTACCAGGCACTAGACTAAGTGCTTTAAATACATTTTCTAGTTCAATCTTCAGAAGAATCCCCAATGGACGTGTTATCCCCATTTAACAAATAAAGAAACAGAGGCACAAAGGAATTAAATAACTTGGCCAGAGCCATACAAGTAGTAAGAGAGAAAGCCTGAATTCACTTGATGTCTGTCTGACTCTAAAGTGCGTTATGTCAACCACTACATAGACTGCTTTGCAATATCATGACAATAGGGCTTCAAGGAAAAGCTAGAAACTGTTGGTCTGGACAGCAATCTTTGAGGTTCTAAATCCATATTATATGGTCTACACTTCCAATAATAATAGAAGACATCCCCTCTCTCTGATACCAAAGTTAGGAAATATTTCTTCTCTTTCAACTGAGGCCATAAAACCCAAGTAGTACGTATTTTCCAGAGGCATTTTTACTGATTAATTCTGAAGACCTGATAAAATAACAGATCAATTAGAATGTTAAAGCAGGTTTGAGGAGTACAACCCTCCTGCCAAATTTTGCTAAACAGATCATTTAAGCCCACTGACACATTCATAGTATTCTGGTAGCCTTCCAACATTTCGGCAAAGTAAGGATTGTCACATGAGAGCAGTGTCCTAGCATGTTCCATTTTAGGTTTTGTTTTACTCCCAGCCTAATAGCTTATGAGTACATTTGAGGTGTTCCCATTCATCAGGCAGTGGTTTCTGGTGTTGTGTTTGTTTATGTTTGGGAGTAATTTGGTTAGTTTAGTTCCTTCACAGCCTCCTTTCAAGTGATATTTATTTATCAGTCACAAATGCCTTCACATTAATCCATTCTGATAAGCTAAATAAACCCCTGCAGTTTGTCAATGATGCTGCCCATATGTAAATGAGTTGTATATTCTTACAGGAGAGATAGGCACAATTTCAGTCTAGTCATCCTCGCCTAATGTGGCTGTCAGGTGTGTCATGAGCAACAGATGCTTGTTTGACAAAGGACCTTTTTATTCTGGCTAATTAAGCAGTTGGACACACCCGCCTGTTAACGGTTCTGCTTTGTACAGCCAGCTCTGGCTGAATCATGCGAATTTCCAGCTAAATAGGCCACATTTTGAAAGAAGGCTAATTAACCCCTAGGAGAAGGAAAAGATATTGCAAAAACCCAGCTGCTGAATGGAACAAGATTAGCATTTCTTCAACCTGATGGGTAAAACCTAGGCAAAGCAAATGTGTTTGGAACAAACATGCATTACTGCAAGTTTTAAGGCATTCAAATGTTCTTTGTGGAACTTCCTGAAGATTATTTAATACACTCAAATTCACAGTTGGATTCCTTTTAATACTCACAATGTACATGCCAGATTAAATGGATTAATAGTCTGACCTAATCAATTACTTATCAAACAGAACATGTTATTGGGCTAGCTTAAAAATAGGTAGTATCCACCTAATTTTTATTGGGGTCTTTCATCCTGAAATAATTTGCTCTCCTAAAGAGCAAAGTCTGCAAAGTTTGGTTCCACTACAATTACTGTATTGTTTTTAATACTGAGGAATGTAACAGGTTTTAATTCAGTCTAGAAAACAAAGATCTGTAATTTAATTTTCAAGCACAACAGAGAATTTCCTTCCTTTTTCCTTAGCACAGAAAGACAAAAGATGCTAGTTCCAATTCCTACTTGAACCAAATTAACCAAAATTATTACGACAGTCACTTAATGGATATAGTAAAAATAAATGACATCTAAAATGTGCCCATATTCAAGAATAACTTATTTACAAGACTATTAGAAACCTGGTTTAACATAAGATCATAGAAATGCCATTTACGGAAAAAATAAATGTTTTGCAGTTGAAAATTACTATTTTAAAAATATGGAACAAGGAGTTTAACACTGGTGTGTTGGTGTGCTTTTACATAAAGACCCAAAATTATTCTAATTGAAGTTCTGCAGCATAACACTTTTATTACTAATGCTCTGATTCAGCATCAGCATTCCTAAATACATGTTGGAAAATAATAGTAGCATATATAGTGTCTATAGCCATTAAGATTTCTATTAAAATTAAGACAACTAAAATGGGCACTGCTTTTGGGGAGGAAATTACTGATATTTAACATAAATTCAGTATAAAATGTACACAATTCTGAATATTCTGGAGTAGAAAATAAACAATATTAAGATTACTCTAGAGAGAGATCCAAGATGGCCGATTAGCAGCAGCTCAGGATTGTGGCTCCCAGTGAAAGCGCAGAGAGCGAGTGGACACCGCACTTTCCGATGAATTTTTATTGCCCACAGACCGGGAGATTCCTGGCGGAAGAGCCCCACGGGTCGCTGGCGCGACTCTTTTGGCTGGCGCAGCTCTTCTCAGTGAGGAGTATAAGGGACTGGGTGCCCTTTTAGTCGGACTCGGCTGGTCCCATCCCCACAAGGAGAACAGCAATTGGAAGCATTGAGTACTGAGAGTTTCACAGCAAGCACAGCTGAACCCAGGAAGGTCCAGCTCTGCGGGGAATGAGGTCCACCAAAGGAAAACTAAGAAACAGAAAGAACTTCATCACCGGGCGGAGAGGGATCCAAGATGGCTGACTAGCAGCAGCTCAGGATTGTAGCTCCCAGTGAAAGCGCAGAGAGCAAGTGGATGCCACATTTTCAGAAGAATTTCTGTTACCCACAAACTGGGAGATTCCCGGCGAAGGAGCCACATGGGTTGCCAGCGCAACTCTTTTGGCCGGCGCGGCGCTTCTCAGTGCGGAGTGTACGGGACTGGGTTCCCTTTTAGTCGGGCTCGGCAGGTCCCATCCCCACAAGGAGAACAGCAATTGGAAGCACTGAGGACTGAGAGTTTCACAGCAAGCACAGCCAAACCCAGGAAGACCTAGCTCTGTGGGGAAGGGGCATCCACTGAAGGAAAACTAAGAAACAGAAAAAACTTCATCACCAACAAGCCAGACGTCCACTCAGAGACCCAATCTGAAAGTCGGCAATTACAAAGACGACAGGTGGATAAATCCACAAAAATGGGAAGAAACCAGTGCAAAAAGGCTGAGAACACCAGAAATCAGAATGCCTCTCCTCCTACAGGGGATCGCACCTCCTCATTAGCAAGGGAATAAGACCTGACGGATAATGAGTGTGATGGTCTGTCAGAATCAGGCTTCAGAAGGTGGATAATAAGAAACTCCTGTGAGCTAAAAGAACATGTTCTAATCCAATGCAAAGAAACTAAGAACCTTGAAAGAAG
>PVKP010011637.1:0-60788 GCA_004027715.1 Plecturocebus donacophilus | reverse complement strand
CAACCTTCGCCTCCCAGGTTCAAGTGATTCTTCTGCCTCAGCCACCCAAGTAGCTGGGATTATAGGCATACACCACTATAACTTGTTAATTTTTGCATTTTTATTAGAGACCAGGTTTCACCATGTTGGCCAGGCTGTGGTTTCACTTTTACTAATTGGTTACGACTTCCCCAGTTTATTGAACAAATAGTACAACTTCAGTTCTAACACTTGACCCCTGATGCCACTTTTATAAATCTTCTTTATCCACAATTCCACTAGATTGGCTTTCCTGTCTTAATGTAGTTAATGGCTTTACATAACCAAACCAAAACAAACTATATTTTTAAGTTCCAAGACATTTGGATGATGACAAAATCAATTTTGCTCTCTGTGGTTACATATACCATAAACGTTGTTTTCAAGCAATATTCCTTTCTCACATGGAAAGTGTCTAAAACAAGGGAAAGAATGTAAAGTCCTAAAATTACTTAATATACTTTAAAGAAATTGTTAGATCAAATTAAACTTGGAATATGAAAACTAGAGATGATATGTAAAAGGCATATATATTATTATTTTATTTATTAAAATGTCATTCTTATCTGTAAAATGAGAGAGTTTATAAGAAATATAATCTATCGGGTGAAAACTTGTTAGGTTTAGTAGAGAAAAGTCTTACAGTAGCATTAGCTTTCTTCATCTTATTCAATTATTTGCATGATTTCCCAGCATGTTCTTCCCAAGTACAAATAAACAAAAAATTATTGCTTAGTTTCAAGATGCATGGAGACATTAGTGTCACCTGAGGGTGTCTCAGGACTCATAGGCATGGCTTGTCTCTCAATATTAGACAAATGATTGGATCAATGTATCCCTGGGTCTTCCTTTTACTTGCAAAGATACAAAAACAATTTTGTTATTGAGCTGAACAAAAGCACAAAAGTTACTGTACAACAATCTTTATGCTAATAAAGTTCTACAATATTGTTTCTCTCTTATTTTATATTCTCTTTTGAGATATGAATATTAGACCTTCTCATTTTTATCCTCCATGTTTCATGAATTCTTTATTTCAACCACTAGGCTACTCTGCTGCATTCTGGGTAAGTTTTTAAGTAGTTCTCTATTTCATCAACTCTCTACCTTTAGTATTGTCTAAAATGTCATTTAACACATCTTCCAGTCATCTCAATTTTTTACAAAGCCATTTGTTAACCCATTTTCAAATACATTCCCTCTCTCTCTCTCTCCCCATTCCCTGCTGAGTTAAGCACTATCTTTAAAAGTTTTACTATTTGTGTAAAAATATGGAAAATATATACTCTAGGTATTACTAATATTTTGTTTATGCTTTTTACATCTATGTGAAAAATAAGATGGTTTTTAAATGTTCTTCATGATGTCTTTGCATGAATTTTGTATTGGGTAGAAATGTCTTATTTGGAAGACTGGAAGATCTATCTTGAGTATGAGTACTTTTATAAGTATGTAGTTTCTTGAATTTTCACCAAGAGAACAAATCCAAACAGAAACTGCCAAGGGAATCAAATATTACCAGTATCAAGAACTCCGTCCAGATCTCATTTCTAGCTCTTGGTTTCTCTCTTCCTTGAAGATAACCACTAGTATTACTTAAAACAAAATAGATTGGTTATAGCCATTTTTATTTTGTTCTGTTTGTTAATCTTCATATGAAGGAACTATGTATTATCTGGTAACACTTGACCCCTAATGCCACTTTTATAAATCTTCTTTATCCACAATTCCACTAGATTGGCTTTCCTGTCTTAACGTAGGTAATGTAATATTCTTTCTCCTTGTGTTTTACAACAGTGTCTTGTTTTCAGTATAAGGGCACTGTATGGATGTGCCACAATTTATTATCTCTTCCACTGGAGATAAGCACTTGGATTTTTCAATTTTCTGACTATTATAAATAATGCTGCTATAAATAACCTTGCAATACCTTTTGTGTGCACGTTTTATTTCTGTTGGGTGTATACAGGGAAGAAATTGTTGGATCACAGATTCTGTCAAACAGTTTTTCTAAGGGGCTAAATCAATTTCAAATCCAATAGACAGATTTTAAGTATTAATTCATTGTACTTAATAGTGTTTTACTTATATTTTCTATTTCATTTTTTGTTGATTTAAGTAAATGATAGTTTTTGGAGGTGGCTACTTTAAGCTTTTTCACTGTTGGAATAAAGAACTTTCCCATTTTATAATTTTTTTTAAATTCTTTATTTTTCCCCTTTATCTGTTATTCCTGAGGCCTGCCAATTTTTTAGCCTTTTCAAATAATCAGTATCTGCTTCTGTTGACTCTACTTTAATTTTATGTTTATCCCATTAACGTCTGCTTATTTTTAAATTGTTTCTTCTCTTGTACTTATTTTGCTTTAATTTCATTTTAGGTTTTAACTTCTTTGTTGGATACTTTTTAAAAAATCAGCTTTATTAAGGTATAGTTCACCTGCAATAAAGCACACATATTAGGAATATACAATTTGATACTTTAAAATCAACTTTTCATTTTAGAATAGATTTAGATTTATAGAAAAGTTGCAAATACAATACAGAGAATGCTTATGTTCCAGAGGAAACTTCGCACCAGTTTCCTCCATTATTTACATATTACACTAATATGGTGCATTAATCACAATTAATAAACCAATATTGATATTATTGATTAAAGTTCACCCTCTGGTTAGATTTAGATTTTACCTAATGCACTTTTTCCATCCCAGGGTCCCATCCAAGATACTGTGATGCATTTATTCACCATGGCTCCTTAGATGCCTCTTAGACGTGACAGTTTCTCATACATTCTTGTTTTTGATGTCCTTGAGAATTTTAAGAGGTGCTAGTAATTTGTAGAATGCCCCTCAATTGTAATTTGTTTGATGATTTAATCATAATTAGAGTGAGGTTATATGTTTTGAGGAGTAAGACCACAAAATGTATCATTTTCATCATATTATATAAGGTATATGTTATCAACATGACTTAACCACAGTTCATATTAACCAGTCACTTAGCTGAGTTACAGTCTGTCAGGTTTCTCCACTGTAAAGTTACTCTTTTGCACCTTGTTTTATGCAGTATTAATTGGAAGGAAGTCACTATGCACAGGCCACATTTACGGTACAGAAATTTATATTTCACCTTATATTCCACCTCCTTTTGACCTTCTATTTGTTCTGGCTTTGGCCATTAGAAGTTTTTATTTGACATTTGTGTCCCTTGACGTATCCCATCATTGTGTGTGCGTGTGTGTGTGTGTGTATGTATGTAAAGCTAAGCTTGATAATTTGAAATCTAATCCATTTCTACATTATTTTAGCCTTCTCCCTTTGGCTATCTGTAAAATACCACTCTAACAGTGAAAATCTAGTTCTCACCATCTGCCATCTATTTACTTAATTTTTCAATTTCAATATGCATGTAGAGGGGTTTTTTAATTCAAACCAGTAGCTTTATAGGATATGTTTTATCCACTGGAATATGTTGTTTATATGTATGTATGTTGTCTTTAGTTCTACACACTCTGCCCATTTCCAAATTTCTTTAGGTAAGCATCTTTATTTACCTCCTTCAGTGAAGTTGTTTAGTACAATTAGCTAAATTAATTTGTCACAATCTGAATTTTATTTTGGTATCCCTGAATATCTTATAGTATTTTAATGCAGATAAAATTAAGGTTCAACTTTCTATACAGTTATATGGGTTTTGAAAAACTCATAGTGTTAAAATTCATCATTAAAGCATCATAAAGAATAGTTTCACTGCCCTAAAATATCCTCTGTATTTTACTATTCAACTGACTCCTCACTCTTACTTTGGCAATCATTATCTGCCTGTTTTATCTATAGTTCTGCCTTTTCCAGAATGTTTTATGAGTTATATTTTTGCAGGATATAGAATTTTACATTGGCTTTTTTGTTTCAGGATTTTAAGGATATTGAAACACTGTCTTCTCTCTTATGTTGTTTCTTATCATAAATCTGTTGTTATTATTCTTTATTTATTATATGCAAACATGTCTTTTCAAAGTTCCTTTTAGACATTTGGTTTTGATTTTTTAAAATATTTTCTATGTCTTAACTTATTGAATACGCAGAATATATGTATAATAACTTTCAATATTTATTTTAAAAACTCTATTATTGCTGTTAGTTCTAGGTTGGTATCTACTGACTTATTTTTCTCTCTTATTAATTGTGCTTTATTGCTTCTTTGCATTCCTATTAATATGTTATTGGATGCAAGACATTGTACATTTTAACTGTTGCGTGTGGCATATTATTGATTCCTAAAATTTTTGTGGGTTTGGCTTTGTGACATTCAAGTTACCTACAAATTTTGTGGTACATTTGGGTCTTGGCTTAAGATTGGTTTAAGATGGCGGTTCAGAGTGATGTTTAGAATTATTGTTGTCCCATTACTGAAAGGTGCTTTGAATATTCTACTTAAAGCATCTGATGGTTTCTAACAGGAAGCCTAGGAACTGACACTATTCCAGTTCCTGTGTGAGTAGTAGGCATTCTTACCACTATTCATTTTGGGCAGTGTTTTTCCTGGTCACAAGCAGTTTCCAGATAACACATGTGTTGGTTAATATTCTGTTCAATACTCAAAAGAGATTCTAAGCAATTTTTGTCATTTAGTCTCTGTATAGCTTTCTTCTCTGCAGAAACCTGTCCTGTTGATTGAAGATACCTTTTCCTCATGGACTCTCCATTTTGTTTCCAAAACTTAAAGACTATCATATTATCAGTGGGCTTTTCTCCCTGCAGTAAGTATGGTCATTCTCTTAAGGTAGTAATCTGGGAAAATTATATGCTTGCTTCAACTTTCTTCATTTTTTTCTTATCTTTCATAGTTGATTTTCATTTACTTGATTTCTAAGATATTGAAAACTAGTATCTCATATAGTTTTCCCTTTTTTTAAACGATTTCAGGTAAAAGGAAAACACTTATAGTGTAAGTATGGCTATTCATTCTTTCTAATGCCATCTTGGCTGAAAACGGAAATCTCCACAAGCTTCTTCACTGAATACTTAACTGACAACTTTAATTTATTAATTATTTTTTAATGTTTAACATTTACAAATGAAATTTTCCCTGACAGTACTGTTGCATGAATATTATGAATTTTGGTATTATCTATTCTGTTAATTTGTTAATTGAAATAATAAGTGGGAAAGAACACTTATTCAAAATTTTATACTTCTTTTTCAAAATGCAAATAAATCCAAGACTTCTAAGATTTGGCTTCCTAAGATTTGAGAAGTTTACTGAAACACAGAGAAGATAAAATATCTCATCAAGGGAAGGTAGATTTTTATTATAAGTAACAGCTTCAAAAAGCTTACTTTGATTTGAATGTACTCTTACAAATGCATACATTCTCATCTTCTCCCCTAAGATGATGGTATTAGGAGGTGGTGTCAATTGAGATATAGTTATGTCACAAGGGCAGAACCCTTATGAATGAGATTAGTGCCCTTGCAAAAGAGGTTCTAGACAGCTACCTGCTCCTTCTACCATGTAAGGACACAGCATAAAGGGGTCACCTATGAGAAGACAGGTCCTCACCAGATACTGAATCTTCTGACCCATTATTCTTGGTCTTCCCAATTTCTAGAACTGTAAGAAATAAATTCTCACAGTTTAGAAGCTGCACAGTCTATGGTATTTTTTGGCAGTTCAAATTGACTAAGACAAAGATATTTGAAGGAAACACTTATATTAAACCCTTGAAATGGAATCAGACATACATTTTGAAACATTAAATATGCAATTGAATAAAAGGCACTTATATTCAAAGATAAATATTAAATTGAATGTATGTTAAAGGGCCATAATGCTTTTCAAAATAGTATCATAAAAAACAATTATTTATTTATCTAGACCGATGAAATTCTGGTGCTCAGGGTGGGGCTACATTTATTGTCAACACAAATCTTTAGACTTGATAAGCACAGAAAATTACTAACACAGCACATAAAACTAATGAAATCAAAACTTATTTCATTGAACACGAGAAACATCAGCAGAATGATGAGATCCTAAAAAAAGATAAAGTTTGGATGGGAGGTCAGAAAGACTGTCTAAAATTGAATTAAAAAACAGCAAATTTTTTAACAGCAAAATTTAAATCTCAAAAATAGAATAATATATTCAAAGTGCTGAAATAAAATTATTGTAAAGCAGTATGAGTAAATATTGAAGAGAAAGAGAGAGAGGGGGAAGGGCAGAGAGAGAAGAAGGGAGGGAAGGAGGGAACAGGAGAGAGAGAATGAGAGAGAAATATTGAGCATGTACTACTAATAGACTGTCAGAGTAGGATATCTCAAAGGATGAACCTCAGATAGAAATTAAATATCCTATTATAAACAAAAATGATTAGTGTGTCATTAATAAACATATGGGTAAATCTAAACACTAATGTACAACATAGAAATCATTTTAATTTTCAGTGTCAAAACCATGTAGAGTAAAAATATCAGAAAATAACAGTGTCTAAGATAGGAAGAATGATTGGAGTTACACCATTTTAAAATTCCTAAATTTATTGAGATGATTTAGAGTTACTGAGTAAGCCTGTTGGTTAATATTAGATGCATTATAAAGATGTATAGCAAATATTCTCCTCTAAATTTTCTTTTATTTAATAAACATTGATTGATATTTTACAATACTTTTAGATTTATAGAAAAGTTGCAAAGCTTCAAATAGTTTTTTGACTCAGCTTCCTCTAATGTTAAACTCTAAAATCACCATGGAACATTTGCCAAGACTAAGATATTACATTGGTTCAATAATATTTACTAAACCAGAGTTTCTGTTCAGATTTCACTGCTGTTTCTTTCTTTAACTAATGTTCTCTTTCTGTTTCAGAAAAGAGTGCAGAATATCCAATCCAGGATATCATACTATGCTTTGTTGACATTTTTTATTATGGTAATTAGATCTAATATAAAATTTAACTTAGCTACTAAGTGTATAGTTCAGTATAATTAAATACTTTCACATTGTTACACAAATATCATCACCCTTCATCTACAGAAGTTTTTCATCTTTCCAAACTCAAACTCTGTGGCCATTAAACAATAATTCCCCATTCTGCCATCCCCCTAGCTCCTGGTAACCACCATTTTGCTTTCTGTTGCTATGACTTTGACTACTCTAGGTACTTCACATAATTAGACTCATGTATTCTTTTATATCTAGCTTGTTTCTGAAAGACATGTGATATAATGTCTCCCACGTTTAGCTATGCTATAGCTTGTGTCAGAATTTCCTTTATTTTTGAGGTTAAGGAATATGGTTTTGTATGTGTGTACCACATTTTATCTATTCATCCACCAATGGATATTTGGGCTACTTCACCTTTTGATTATTGTTAATAGTCCTACTATGAACACTAGCATACACATGTGTTTGAATCTTAAACAAGAGTCTTCCAATTAAGGAACACCAGATTCTTTTTTCATTTATCTTCTTCAATTTCTTTTAGAAACATTTTGTGGTTTCAGTACACATGTCTCTCACCCCCTTGGTTAAATTTATTACTAAGTAGTTTATTCTTTTTTGATGCTACTGTTAATGAAAATGTTTTCCCAATTTCCTTTTGTTTGTTCATTGTCGGTGTATAGAAATGCAATTGATTCATGCATGTTAATTTTGTATTCTGCAACTTTACTGAATTTGTCAGTTCTAATAGTTATGTGTTTTGGTACAGAATCTTTTGCTCATATAAAACTATGTCATCTGAAATTTTATTTCTTTCTCTTGCCTAATAGCTTTGGCTGGAACTTGCAATACTATATTGAATAGAGGTGGCAAAGTGAGAATCTCTGCCTAGTTCCCGATCTTAGAAGAGAAATCTTTTGCCTTTCCCCATTGAATATGATGTTAGCTGTTGATTTTTCAGACATGATTTTTCTTATGTTGAGATATTTCTATTCCTAGTGTGTTGAGTGTTTAGATCATGACAGTACATTAAAGTTTATCAAATGTTCTTTCTGCATCAACTGAAATGATTATGTGGGATATTTTCACTTTATTCTGTTAATGTGGTATACTACATTGATTTATTTATAAGTACTGGACCATCCTTGCATTCCAGGAATAATTTCACTTGGTCATGATATATATTCCATTTATTATATGATTAATTTTTTTCCTGGCATTTTATTGTGCATTTTTGCACTAATATTTTTAAACATATTTTTAGTTGCTTTTTCTGATAGTGCCTTTGATATTAGGGAATTGCTGGCCTCACGCAACAAATCCCAGAATTGTCTTTTCTTCTTCAATATTGTTTTAAAGAATTTGAGAAAGATTGATGTTAACTAAAATGTTTGGAAGAATTTACCAGTAAATTTATTTGGAACTGGACTTTTCTTAGTGGAAGTCTTTGGTTATTGATTTAATTTTCCTGCTAGTTGTAAGCCTTGTCACATTTTTTACTTTATGGTACTTAAGTCTTGCTAATTTGTGTGTTTCTAGAAATTTTTCATTTAGATTATCTAATTTTTTGGTATCCTATTTTTTTCAGATATATACATTTTAGTATTATCCAAACAACTGATGTAAGAATATTTAACAAATAGCTATTTTTAATAAGTATATTTCCAAATACAGGTTTATATCATTATTTCAATGCCTATTGTTTTCTCAAGATGAAAAGTACAATTTACAGACCTAGTGGAAGCCAGATTCTCCTGCATAATCATGGCTGCACAACCTTTTTTGTTCTTTTTTTTTTTTTGCCATATCTAATTCTGTTTCCTAGGCTTTAGTGCATGCAATAGCCCAATCATGGCTCAATGCAGCCACAACCTCCCCAGGCTCAGATGATCCTGCCACCTCAGCCACCTGAGGGGCTGGGACTACATACCATCATGCCTGGCTAATTTTTGTATTTTGCTAGAGACAGGGCTTCACCATGTTGATCAGGCTGTTCTTGAACTCCTGATCAAGCGAACTCCTGTACACTTTTTAGTATCATCCAAACAATCGATGTAAAAATATTTAACATATAACTATTTTTAAGATGTTAGGTATATTTCCAAATATAGGTTTATATTATTATTTCAATCCCCATTGTTTCTCAAGATGAAAAATGATGTGTTTTTTTTGAACTTGAACTAAACTTGAACTGAACTTTTCTTGTTCTTGAACTAAAAAGTGTATCTGTTCACCTAGCCTCCCAAAGTGTTGAGATTACAGGCTTGAGCCACTGAGCCCAGCCATCACAACCTTTTTGATAAGCACAAGGCACTATTATTTTAGTAAATAATATAGGACCTGTTAAACTTCAGTTTTTTTCAATAAATAATTGTGAAAAGAATGGGGGAAAAGGTAAATAAGAAAATAATTAAATACTTTCCTTATAGCACAGCCATAATCAGATACATCTAAAAGGAGCTATAGAAACCAAAATATGGTTCATCTTATTAACATCTCATCATTTTTTATGACAAATCTTATTTTCTTCTCCGGTATTCCACAGAGCTCAAAGCACTTTAACAATGTAAATAAATGTAGTATCTTTTGCATCTCTTTAATCCATACTAGTTTGTATTTGAATTTTGGTCTTAATGCCCTTTTCACATTTATTTTTTCTTTAGGCTTCATGTTTAATTTATCACTGTGACATGTCAATAAAAAGTTAACATAAAGCACTGACAGTCACAGAGTTCAAATGAGGAAAGTGTTTATTTGAAGATCTTAGAAAGCAGGTCAATCGATTGTTTCCACAGCCTCCCTTTACCAATCATATGAATTATTTCAAATAAAAGTTTAAAACATCTCTCTCTGCATCAAATTTTTTCAAATACTTTCTAAGCAAGATATGCTTAAATACACAAAACATCATTCAGTAAAACTGACTTGGAAAGGGATATAATGAAATGTGGTTTCAGCAAACTCTGTAAGTTACCTACATTATTTGAACATTTTCCCCTTCAATTTCACAAATTAAAGTTTTATAGATATACTTAGTTTAAAATTAAATTAATTAAGATCAAATGCAATTTGAAATTTAGTTCCTTCATCCAACTGGATATATTTTAAGTGCTCGATTGCGGCACTTGGCTTGTGGACACTGTTAAGAACAGTGCAGATGTTAAATATCTCCATTATCTCATAAATGTATATTGGACTGTGTTGTTCCAGACCTTAGTGGCTCATATTTTGGCTACTTATATAAACTTTCTTTTCACTAACATGAAGTAAGACTCTTCCTCAAATACTATTGGCCACATAGGAACTGTAGCATCCATGTTAAATGAATCTCCTCTAAAAAGCGTGTTTCTGTCTTTTTATACCTTCTTATGCCAGTTCATATTTTCACGACTTCCTTGGCAAGGCATTGTTATAGTTATAAATTCGAAATGAAAATTAAAGTAAGACTCTGCTATTCTGCGATTTTCAAGGAGAAAGTAAACTGAATAGAATGTATGTGCTGACATAAAAAGATATTGTTCATATACATTTCTTTGCCATTGCCTCTCGACTTATTTCTTTCGGACTGCTCATGATAGAGGTTTAAAAGCTTTGATTCTGGAGGCGCAGCCCTGTTTTATTGATAAAAATAAGCCTTAATATTTTTTCCTTTGCTTTATCTCTTTTTACATGGACAGCTGATAAATTCCAGAATTCCTACGGGATGTTCTAATGGAATAGCATGTTGAACTGCCAGCAGTGTCAGTATTACAAGATAAAAACATAATGCCATGAATCTATATATCAAATGTTGCGTTGCAAATGAAACACTATCTACTTCATGTAAAAGCAGCTTCTTAGCCCTATCTTTGAACAGTTTTTCTTTGATTCCACGATGTTGACAAATGGGTTAGGGAATCCACTCTTTCTTCCTTGAAGTTGTATGTACAAATTCTTTCAGCATTGTTTTATGAAAGGGCTATTGAGTCATTGGTTGTAAAAGGAAAAAATCTAATTAAACCTTGATAAAGTGTTTGTCACCCTGACTCACAGAAGACAGCCTTGTGTCTGACTTACCCTGAATCCACAAAATGAGCTAAGGATTGGTCATTTTAAAGGTCAAGAGGAATATACAGGCAGGGGATGTGACTGCTCTCAGATTTCTAAAAGAATTACTGAACACTGCAGGTTTATTATGGATTGTTAAGCCATGCCCAATAGTTCTAAAACTTGATTGCTTAAGGAGTGACTTACAGTACTGGAGACAAGCTAACATCCTAGGAGCATCCTAACACACTAGCCTTTCCAAAAATGTACCACTGGGTCTGACTCATTCAGTATATTATTTTGTGGTTTGGATTTACAGCTTGCTTTTTATACCTTTAAATTTACTGAATAAAATGACATTAAAATTCATGCCTACAAAGTTAAGATGGCTTGCAAATGAAAAAGTTACAGTTCTACTCCCCTAACCTTGCTTTGTGTTTTATAATATTTTCCTTCCCTAAACAGACTTTGACATACAGATAAGGGTCATGACTTAACAATAGCCAGGCTTGAAAAATATCTTTCACAAAAGAACGACAACAAAAGTAAAACCTGTCAGTGAATGAAAGTAATAAAAATAATTGAGAAAAAGGTCTCCAGGTGTGGTAGTGTGGGGAGCAGGGGAAAAAGCTTTGGAAGACTTTCGGTGTTTTCATTTTAGAGGACATTGTGAGTTAAGAGTCTGGAAATAAATGCTAAACTTTACAAAACAAAAAATACTAAAGAGTAGCTCAATTTATCAGGAATAAATTGAGGAATAAAAGCTTAAGAACTGGATGAAGCAAGCACAACAATAGGTATCAAAGTAAAAAGGAAGAAAGTTATCAGAGTGAGAAATTAATGAATATCAAGGCTAGTTGTTATGCCAAAGTTGCAACATCTGCAAGTTTCCCTATGAATACTGACTTTTCACTGGGACTTTAACCTGTTAATGCATCTAAGTCTGTTTTTGTGTTTCTATGGTCGTAACCTTCATTATGTATCATTTTCAGAGTGTGATCAAATCATACAGTTTCTTTCCTGAAAATTAAATATGCTCACATACATACATAAATTCCTAATTCCTGTTCTACATCGACACCTTTTAGATCATCTGTGGTTTGTCTTCTAGCCTTTGCTATTTTAATTCTAGTGAATAACACTTTATTATTATATGTAGCAGTCTTGTCTTGACAGACATCTATTTGTTCTAAATAGTTTATTTATCTGAGTATAAATATGCCTACATATAAACTAAACTGATAGCTCTAGGTTTGCAATCTTGAGCAACGTATAACAAGCTCTTCCATCTGATGGTCCTTTTTATATTAGAAAATGAAACTTGTTCACTACCTACCTCCTTCTCTAGCCAAAATAGTTCACATGTTTTAACTGGTTAAAATCATATTTTCTAGAAAAGAATGATCCAGATCTTTAAATTGGCATTCACTACCTTTCAAATCCTAGATAAGTTTAATAATTCTAATCAACATTGCTATTATGCCTCACTCTGTAAATTCTGGTTTCAAACAGATTGGCCTCTCAATACGCTGTAGACTTTCCTGCATTTATGCTTATGTCCCTACCCCTCCCTAGAATTAATACTGGCTTCCTGCCTCTTCGAATCCTACCCATTCTTCATAATAATACATTTTCAGTTCTAGATATGTAAAATGTCTCAAGTTTTACATGTCTTATGTTAGTCTTACAGTAAAATCTGTAAAATTATTTATTATTACCAATTTCACAAACAGTTGTTTCTTTACATATACAAAGAGAAGAGTCTGAGATCAAACCCATATAATTTCACTACTTTACTAATTTTAAAACCCTGTTCATATGCTACCTCATAAAACAAGTCTTTTTCTGGTCACCCTTTCTCTCTTTAGGGATACTAACCAAGGTCAGGATATCTTGAGGTAAGCAAAACCTAGAATTTGCCATTGGAAAATTCATCTACAATACTGCTGTGCTAAAATGGAGTGCTCATAGATCCAATATGGAACAGTCATTCAAAATTTTAGAACACGGGGTTTTCTAATCACGTTTCAGAAATAAGAGAACTAGATACTGAAAGAACTGAGAAATGATCAAGACTCAACTACAAAAGGATGACAATGAAGCAAATGGGAAAAGAAGGGCTTCTCAGCACAAAGGTCTGGATATGAAACAAGTTCCACCTTCATATATGGATTAGCACGCTCGAAAAGGAGCAAATAAATATTCCAGGTAAGATTAGATAAGAAAAAAAAATGACTAAATTACTTGCCTTACTTTGTTTTGTTGATGGCATCTATTAATAGGTTGGGCATTTACTTAAAACATATTTAATAAATTATAATTCTGTATACCTAGGATGCTGACAAACATAATTCTATATATGTAATGGAATACTTAATAGGCATTGTACAATTAGGGAAAGAATGAACATGTAAAGTAGATTTAACAAGTGCTTGAGACATTTGGGTGATCTTATATAAACAAACCATAGATATTTTCTACCATTATAATGTTTCCTTCTGGCATGAGCATATGGATATCTTGTTACTGAGGGGTATAGTTCCCACAAAATAGTTAATTTAAATTACAATAACAAAAAAGAACAATGAAGTTTCTATAAAATTCCCAAATTAAATAGAAATTCTGTGCAGGTTAGCTACTTTATAATGTCCATTTCAGAAAATAAATGAACTGGAATGAGGTCAGCCAAAAAAGGGTGAAATAAGGATCTCCAAGGGCCCATCTCTTCATCGAAACACCAAAAAATATGAGCAAAACAGTCACAACTGCCTTTGTCAGAACTCTAGAAAATAACCAAGAGCTTACTACAATTAAATAAACTCTGGATCAATAAAGATATATTTCACCAACATAGTACTAAAAAACAAATACAGGTAATATTTTATTTTAACTTAATAAAAACAAAGCATTTTTTAATCTGCTAAACCAACTTCTGTTTGAGATCTATTTCTTGTTTTCAGTTATTGGAAGAAAAAATTCTTCCTTAATTTTTGGTCAAATATTCTTCTAAATCAGTCATGATAAAATCACACTGTTCAGGTGAAAGGCATGGGAAATGCTGATACTAATACTAAGGAGATGTTTGAAGATTTAAAGCCTCAATGACTAGACAATGCTTAATTCCCCTGAGTCAACCAATATTCCAAGCTCTATGAATTCTAAGTTCTCTGCTTCACTTAAAGATAGAATGAGATAAAAGTCATTTTTAAAGTTATACCCTATACAGATCAATCTGTGATAAAGTCATAAAAGAAGAACTTGCTTCTTAATTTCCTAAAATGCTGGATAGAGAGTAATTTATGAAAACGATTTCTTCTATAACAAAATTTCAGATTCTCTGAGCCCTAAGAACTTCTTATTTTTATGACAGTCATGTCAATGTTATTTGCAGTTACTCTTCTGAACTAGTTTTTTTTTTCTTTAAAACAACAGCAACAACAACAATAAAACAGCTCTGGATATGGTTCCCACTTTTTTGTTGTTTTTTGGTTTTGTTTGGCTGTTTGTTCTTGAAACTCATCTATGTAATTAAACTAATTTATTTTAGTTAATGATATACTAGGCTTTTTTTTATTTGTTGTTTTTTTTTCTTTGTTTGTAATGACCTCATGAACATATTACTCAATCTGAGAACTAGAATGTTTATAACAAATTAAAGCTAACTATGAGATTCTTTCATATTTCCCTCTTTTATGTCACCACCCAGGGAAAACATTGTTCTAAATTTTATAATTTTTGATTTCATTCTTTTTTTAAATTACATGTATGAACCAAAACAATGTATTTTAAATTTCAGATAATTTTGAAATGTGTAATAAAGTATCATGCCTTATGATATAGTCTGTAACTAGATTAATCTTTTAATTAGTGTTATGGTATTATAAGTAAGGTTTATTTCATATTATTGCACATAGCTATGGTTCATTCATTTTTACTATGTAAAATCCATTGAGTGAAATACTCCATTATTTATTCATTTTGTATATATCAATAGGTTTTTTTCAATTTTTAACTATTATGCATATAGTAACTGAGACTTTGTGTATGCCTCCTATTCAATATACATACATGAAGTTTCAATTCACAATATAAACTATTTCCCAAAGTGGTTTTCCAATTTTAAAATCTGGTAGAAATATCATGGATAAACTTCAAAATCATTAGGCTATGGGAAAAGAAAATCCCAGATATAAAGACTACACATCTGATTGCAGGAAATTCAGGAATAGGCAAGATTATAATGATAGAAAATAAATCATGTTTTTCCAAGTCTAGGATAGAGCTGTGAATTGACTGCAAAACAGAATGAAAACTTTCTGAAATGATGGAAGTACTCCAAACACTAATTTTAGTAGTGATTATGCAGCTGTTTATATTTGTCAGACAAAATGCATTGAATTGTTCATTTAAATTAACATTTTTGAAATTATATCTTCACAAATTTTATTTAAAAATAAGGTTCAATGAATCTACATTGTTTTCAATATATTGATGTTTTGACTCCAAATTTGTGATTTATGTTTCCTATGCAATACCATTTCCTTAGGGTGATATCCAGTGGTTAATAACACAGGCATCTGAGTCATGGTCTAATATTTACAACAGTATTATAAATCATTCAGCCTTAAAGTACTTTTACTTTAAATTTTTTTTAAAACTGATTATATGAAGACCTTTTACAAAAAGTGTGCACTATTTGATTAACCAATCCAGAATGGTTTAGTAGAATTATAACCTAAGTGATAGTTTTCTTAATTGTTACAAGTGATTTTCAGCATGTTAACTGGTGAGAGTAAAGACTGGTATAAAATGTACATTTATAGCATAAGGTCCTTTTGTTGTAAATATTGTGACTTTTAATATTTTAAGACTAATTATATTATCAAAAATTAAAAGTTTTTAATTTTTGTTAAATAATCAAAGCAACTTAGTATTGGTTCTGAATTTGCTCACATTTTAGGCTGACCTCAGATGTATGGTTCTCCTGCTGGTGTTCCCCATATTCATGAAGGTAGCTCTGGTAGTTCAACTGGGGCCAGATGGACCAAAATGATCCCATTTACATGTCTCATGGTTATTTAAAACTCTTGTCTGAGGCATCTGGTTTCATCTCCACCTGGACTCTTTAGACTGGACTCTCAAAGCAATGATAGCATTCCAAGAAGAAAAGTCCCATTGTTCAAATGCTTATTAAATCTGTGCTTGAATTATGTTTGCTGATGTTTGCGGAGAATACAAAATTTTACCTCTACCTTTTTTGGCCAGATAATTAAATTGACATAGACAAACCTACAGGAGAAAAACATACAAATTTATTTCATACAGATGCTTTTCCCTTTGTGACACGGTTATATCATGATTAAACTCATCCTAGGCTGAAAATATTCTAAGTCAAAAATGTATTTAATAAACCTAACTTACAAAACATCATAACTTAGCCTAGTCTACATTAAACATGTTTAGAACACTTACATCAGTTTACAGTTGGGAAAAATCATCTGATACAAAGCCTGTTTTATAATCATATGTTGACTACCTTATGTAAATTATTGAATACTGTACAGAAAGTGAAGAACATAGTGGTCGTAATGATATTCATCATTAACATACACAGCTGAAAGCACACAGGGCATGAAAAATGTTTGAAACATTGAACTAAAATTAATTACTGGGTGATGGGGATGCTACCTCAACAGGGTCATCAATTTTTGTTTCTTCTGATGAAGGTAAAAAATCGCTGGTAGAATTCAGGGATTGCCATTTCATGATAGTTTAGCAGGCACAGTGTTTTTCAAGGCGATATCAAGTTTTGACTGTAAAGTTTATTTTTTTCGTTATGTATTTCTCTTTTGCAAGCAAGAGCATCCTTTGTTTGCCTGTCAGTTCTTACCAATCTCTTGTGATTGGCAAGAAAACGGATTTTTTTTTCTAACATCCATAAGCCGCTGCTAACAGTAGCCAATGCTGCCAGTCCCCTCACTGTGAGCTTTCTTTATGTCCCAAGTATAAATTTTTCTTCCTCTGCATCAACTTCTTTACTTCTTTCTTCCTCCAGTTTGATCAGCTTCTCTTTGGTAACTTTTCAACTTCAATGCCAACAAGCCAACAAGATCATGAATATCATCTTCATCCATATACAATTCTGAGTGTTCACTAAGCACTAATCTTTTTACTTACTATTTTTGTCAATAGAAGAATCTTTGTTAAAGCTTTTGAATGTGTTTGCGTATTTCATCAAACTTTCTTCCAAATAGCATTGTTGTGTAACTTTTTCTCATGCTGCAATGATGCTACAGAAAGCATTCAGAATGCTAAAATGTTCCAAAACTCTTAGAGCCTATGACCAGATTCAGTCACTTCAACGCCCTGTATAAATGTTTCACATAAATAGTGTGCTTTGAACTAACGTACTGCATCTTGGTCCATTGCTTGAATAAGTGCTGTTGTATTCAGTGGCAAATCCATGACTTTTACACTAGAAGGGACGTCACCAATATGCTAGAGCATTGTTTAAGATCATAAGAATCTGAAATGGGATGCTGTTTTTCCTACAATATTCTCTTACCTTCAGAATAAAATAGGTCAAAAGCCAGCCTTCAAACAATGCTGACATCATCCAAGCTTTCTTGTCATAGTAATAATAAATGAGAAGTGTATGCTTGCTCACATTCTTGAATGCTCTAGCATTCCCCCAGTGGTAGTTTAAGAAAGGTTTTATATTAAACTGCAAAATTTTCACCACTCAACAGCATTACACAGTCTTTGAATGTCTTGGATCCTGGCATTGTCCTGGACTCTTGATGAATGTACGTATGCTCCAGCATATGATTTCAAAACAAGCTTATTTCATCAGCATTAAATATTTGTTCTGGCAAATATTCCACACCCACAATTACGTTCTGCAGCTCTTCCTTAAAAGCTTTGTCACCTTCAGTATTGGCACTTGCTGCTTCACTACTGACTTTCACATCATGAAAATTTTGACATCTTTTGAAGCATTGGATCTATACAAGACTCGCACATAAGTAGAATCATCTGCATGCTTTTTTTGAGTGTACTGGAATGACTTCTTGCCTTAGCTGACAATTTACTCTATCTTCATGGACTGCAAATGTCCTAACTCACCGCAATGGCCATTACTGGCTTGCCCCCTAAAGCTGAGCAATTATCTTAAGTTTCATCTCAAAAGAATTTGCCTTCCTCTTCTCACAAGAAGTAGGAGACACAGTTTTGTAGACATGATTGGATGCAAAAACACAGGACACAATATCCAAGAACACTGGCAACACAGTACACTATAGAGCAAACTTGTGATTGTATGGCTGACTGGGAGCTGGGGCTCACTGCACTGCTGTGTCCCAGCATATAGAGGGAATGTGGATTGCATATGGCTCACCTAGGAAAAGACAACAATTCCAAATTCAATGTATAGTTTTCGTTGCATTTGTACCATTTTCACACCATCATAAAGTCAAAAAAAATGTGAGTTGATTTTATTCTGGAAATTATCTGTGAAAGTTTCACATGCCATGGGAGCTTTCATAAGGAAATGAACACCCAAAGATGCACTTAAGAGTTGAACACGTATAGGCTAAGTCAGACAAAGAGTAAAAAATTGTGAAAACGTGAAAAGGCAAAGGGACCTGGGCTAGGGTAGTTAATTGGGTGATAAAGTGGCTAGGGAGAAAGGGTTCATGTGACAAGGCTTGTTTTCAGATATTTCCTCAGCCTCAACTTGCTATCCTTGATAAAAAATGGTATTTCCTTTCTGGTATAGGCAGAATACCTTCCTCATGGGAATTCCATCTCCTACTTTTAAGAAGCAAAAAGAAGGTCAGTGTGATCTTCCTGTACTTGCTATTTTCCAAGTGCCTTTAACTCAGAATAGTCAATATGCCAGTAGTATATTTTGGAGTAGTATGTTATTAATGCCAACATGTCCTTTGGGCCAAAGTAAGGCATATGCCCATGCTCAGAGTCACTACAGAAGTGGACTACAGAAGGGCATGAATACCCAAGGATATGATTTATTTAATTGCTTATTAATGTAGTAATCCACTATAATATGTACTCTAGATTAATAATCCATGACAATTTGCTCTCTAGACCCAATGATTAAAGACTTTTTTATTCAAAACACACTCTCACCCTTCCAAGACTCCCCAAATATCTCTTCTCATGATATTCAAGAAGATGGAGTTTTGCTTTGAATTTGGTTTTGTGAGGAATTAGGAGTGATTTTTAAGATGGAGTATATTAATATTGTCTAGGAGGAGGAAAGACTAAAGTGAAAAAGGACAGGAGACTAGAGAAGAAAGAGAAAATCATCCCTTGACCTGCAGGAACTGACCCAAAACTAACACCTAGGTCATAGTGTTGTTACAAGCTGGCCTGGTATTCTCAGCTAGCTTCTGTTATCTTCCCAGAATAAACAATCTTACAGCAACTAACACAAGACAAGTCCATTTTAAAAATGTAATGAAGTGAGACAAGAAACAAAACCAATACATAATTTTAACTAAACACCAAAAATTATGGAATTCACAAAAATAAGTAGCCCTTCTCTTGGCTAAAACTGGCAAACCAGTTGCAGCTTTAGTCTCATTCTAGTCTTCCCTCCTCAAATGTGTGTTCTGGGGTTGTTTGGCGGGATAACATTGGCAGTATTATGCCTAAATTTCATGATGTGCTCATTTTCATCAAGTCTGAATTAAGATGAGACTTTATAGCTGTAGCTACTCTTGATCTCAAGACAAAACCAGAAAGAAAAAGGGAGAGAGAAATGGACAGATGGACTTAAGGAAGGAAAGAATGAAGGGAAGGAAGGGAGGGAGGGAGGGAGGAAACACTCACTCTATAATGTTCAAAGACAGGATAATCACAATAGTTGCTTTCTTCCAAAAAAAAGTGTCAAGTGGGAGAACTTAGCTGATACTTGTCAATCAACAAGTAATTTTAAAATCTAGCCAAATAGTCAGGAGTTCCCATTGTAAGGGCAGGGAAGTTTTCATGATTAGTGCCGGGTTCTCTTCCCAGGTAGCGGTTCATAATCTCTTATTGTCCCCTGTGACTGAGTATGGCCTCTGGGATTTTTAGCTCTGCTTTCTAAAAGGTACTCCTTCTTTCTCAACAAATGGGTATACTTGAAGCTGCATAGCTTTTTCAGGCTGATCTTTGTAAAACATTGATGGTCTCTTTTTATTTTGCCTTCTTTTTGACTCTTTTTTTCAAGCTAGTAGAATCTTAATAAATTCTTAGTTTTTATTGATCTGATCATGGCTTATTCCAAGTGTTCTATGAAAAACACACACACACATCCATAATTTTCTCTGGACTTGTTGGACTTCCATGGAATCATATCCACAAAGTTAGAAGCCATTTTGTTTCTCACTTAAAGGGTCCACTTGGCATTACCTTTAAAGTGCAGAGATCTTAACATAGTATTGACAGTGACACCTTTCCATGATCCTTACTCTGAAGCCATTTCTTTGAAAATATTTTGTTTTTGTCAGGTAAAATGGATTTTATCAAGCTTCCTTTGTCAACCCAGCAATCCCTAGAGGCTCTAAGTTTCCTCAAAATTCGTCTTACGAGCTTAACAAAATTCTACTTTGTAAGCTAAATCTCCTTATCTCTATCTCTTTCATCTTTTGCAGCTAAAATAAGCTAATTGACACTTTTCATATTCTCCCATTACTTTCTACTACAAGACAGCTCAGAATTCTTCTAGTCTCCAGTGATAATTTCTTCACTCTCTTTTCAACTTTCACTAATAATTTGTTCACCATTCTTCCATCTTTCATCCAATGCCTTCAACCAATGTCATTTGCTTGATTTTTTTGAAGGGTTGCACCCCAGATTTAGGTTCCAATTGTTATTTCAGTTAGCTATGCTTAAAACCACAATCTTTATTTGCATGCTCTTCTACAATCTGGTTTGAGCTCAGGTGGACAGTTTATCAGATGGTCTTTCCTGGGGTCACTTGCATATATTTAGTCCTATGGCTATTCTCCTAGGGCTTAGGTGGTCCAAAAAGTCCAGAACCACATGGCTGGATATTAGCTGGGGCTGCAGGTCAATGTACCTTATTTCTCTTCCACCTGATCTCTTCTGAAGAGTTATCCAGATTTTCTACACAGTGATGGCAATCTTTCAAGAAGCAATCATGGTGCTTATCAAGCCTCAGCTTGTGTTATTTCTGCTGATGCCTAATGGCCCAAGCAAGTCTGAGAGCCAAGCCCATGTGAGTGAGCAGATACTAAGAGATATGATACATTAGAAAACACTAATAACATAATCTTCCAATTTTTACCTATAAATATTTAAACAATATGTAATAATATTTTCATTATGATTATTTTTCTAAACTTTCTATCTTATGTATGAGATATTTTCTGTATAATAAAAAACATGTTAAGTAATCATTTGAAATGAATTGTTTTTCCTTGAAATCATGTTGTCTTTAAGACTGAGCAAATTTACACTTTAAAAATTATAATTTATGATTTACCAAAACAATAAAGGCAAATTTTCAATGTGAGTTGATGATTTTTAATAATATTCTCATTTATTTTTTGCCTTCTTCACCTATGTGCTACAGTAGTGTGCTAACCAATGCCAAACAATTGTTTATCAATAGAATATGTATTTTATTTTCAATTTGCTCCAATAATATATTTACAAAGCAGAGTCAACTTAAATATTTAGGAAAACCCATGCTTGGTAAGTATATTCTGTACTTACACTTACTTGATGTGCTTCAAAATATAATTCATACCATCATTCAAGTTTATTTTCTTTCAAGAATATAATTTCTCCCTTAAACACCCCCTAACAAACTATCAATGCACAGCAATTTTAAAACACGACGTTGCCATTTTGTTCTAACATTTTTATAACAAATCAATTGGCTTCAACTAGGAAGGTATCTGTTTTGGTGGAATAAAAGTAACACAATGTCTTAATACTTTCAAGTGATGATAGAAAAAGTAACTTAATGTTTGTGTATTATTCTGTATCTTCTCATAATGCAAATACCTCTATCTGTAGAAAATTCTGGTAAATTATCAAATCTTTCTAGTAGACATGGCAAATAAAATATAATGATTTTCCTTTCTCTTCCATTCAACTTGTAGATAAATTCCGAGGTCACATAGACCTTACTATGTTTATTTCATCATTTCTATTGAGATTTATAAAGTTATTTTTTTGTTTAAACTAACCATTTCTTCCGCCAGGCCCTTGTTCAGACAAAGTGAGTGTATATACTTGTTTGAAGGCAATTAACGTGTAGGATATGGATTTTAAAAAAACTATGTTTCTTGATGTCTAATATGCTCACCTCTCAATTAGAATTACAAATGCTCTACAATTTTACTTTATTTATGTATTTGCTTACAGAGATGCCAATTAGGATATCAGACAGAAGGAGAGAGAAGAAGATGAGATAATTTATGGTTTATCCTTTTTGCTTATAGTGTACATATGATCATTGATGAGGAAATATATCATTATCTGGTACATGGGTATAAGGTGAATGTGCTTCCTAGTTACTTATCTTTTAATATGTGGTTGTATACAGATTAAAGAGGTTGAGAAAAGGGGAAAGAAAAGGGAAGAATATAAATAGAGTATAACATAACCTTTCTGAGTGAATAAAAAATATATGGACACACGGTTACTGTTTTGTGCATACAGAGACTTGTTTTGTTGGGTCATTCATAAAGAAAAAAAAAAGAGCCTAAGAGAGAGTAATGATAATGGACAATAAAAAAAATACAGGATATATGCGTTATACAGGAATAGCATCTACTTAGAAAATATGTTCTTACTCATGTCAAGAGTATACTAAGCATGATGTGGTGAAAGAGTCAAGCCCTTAACTCTTGCCATCAGCCAAGAATGGGGATTATAATACATGTGATTTATCATGGATTATATTTTTACTTCAAATAAGCAATTTATCTTCAAAATGACCACATACATGGACTTACCCTTCATGAAACAATTAAAAAATCTAGTAATTCCTCTTTCTAACACTGCAACACAAGATATTTCTAGAGAGTGAGATTGTAGAAAGTATAATAAGCAGATTCAGATGGCAATGAAGAAGAAAATACTCCTATCACAATCCTTATGTATTTGCATCAACTTTCCAAAAGTATATGTGAAATTAGATGTAGGCATACCATACAACTAAGGAATTCCAGTTCAAGATGGTGAAAAGAGCACAGCTATCTGCCTCTTCCTTCATCTTTGTCCCATTTAGGTCAGTAAAAATATCCCATTTTTATCAGTAAAAATCTACCCTAATGAAACAAGAGGAGAAGAAAAAGGAGAAGGCCATTGCAGCACTGAAAATACACCAGAAAAAGAAAAAGAAAAAAAAAGGATTTCCATGGATTTTTGAAAGACCCAGAGCAGATAGGATAATATTCATAAATCAAAGCAGAAGAAACTCAATAAACAAATATTGAAGGAAGACAGTCACAGCAGAAGTGGAAACCAGTGGACTTGACAGAACCCAGCTGAACACAGAAACAAATTCAAACTTGGAGGAAGGCAGAGGCTGGGAGCAGGCAAGGACTTTGAGGCAGAAATCAGAGACAGAAACTGTCAGACCATCTGAATAACAGCCATGTTACTCAAGATCTCTCTTGCCTCCATGAAAGTGAGGCTGCTGGCTGAAGCATCTGCCTCTGGGAGATTTGCTTGAGGAGGACACAGCCTGGGTTTTAGACTAGGGTGAAAGAAAGAGCAGATTCTAACATTATTGTAGAGCACCACCATGGGCCCATGTGTGACTGAACTAAACATCTACCCATGGAAGAAAGGAAAAATATTATTTTTGGCTAAGATCAAGTAATTAAGGAGTCTTCTTTTTTTTGCCTTTAGGACTCCTATTTTCAAGCTACAGGAATATGACTCCATTTTGAAAGGTTTTGTTTTTTGTTTTTGTTTTTAGCAAGAAAAACAATTTACACAGTGGGCCCTGGTTCCCTGAATAACTTCTTGCTAGAAAAGCTTTGATATTGGATCTATTTATGCTACCAAGGCCAATGAGGTAATAAAATAAAGAGGATTAAAAGAATCATGAATTGAAATTAATGTTATGGATTATAAATTGAGCTTCTTTAAATAATTTATTTCATATTATTTGTTAATATTTTCCTTAATTTTGTCTGGAGTAGGAAACAGTGCGTGTGAGTGAGCCAAGCTAAAGGGCATGCAGAATATTCTCAACAGGCAAGTTTGGGAGGTTTTAACAGCTTATATGTAACAGTGGAAATTATTAGAACAGAAGTTACATCATTTTCAAGGCAAACATGAATGATTTGGCCTCTCTCTTTTATTTGTTCTCCTTTCTCAGCATAGATAGTCATAAGCTAAATAACCAAGAATACATGTTTCTAATACTGTCTAGAATCTGTTATTGTAAAGACATAAAAGTTGCTAATCAGAAGAAATCATAGGATATGAAGACAAAGACAAATCACACAAAATTCCACTTCTGTATCCTCTTCCTACACAAGTCACTGCAGCAATATATGGAAAATGATACATATATAGGAATTGTTGTCCAAAAACTCCAGATTGACTCTATTGTGTCCAAAATTACTAGAAAATTGCTGACTTTTGATTTACTTTATCCTCGGTTGACTTAGCAAGATTATATTATAACTTTTCCATTTACTAAATATTTACAGATATTTTAACATATTTATTGAGGAATAATTCAAATACTCTAAAATCAATCCACATAATGTGTATAATTCAATAGTTTTAGTATACTCAGAGTTGTGCAACCATTAGCAAAATCTTTTTAGAAAATTTTTTTCACTTCAAAAAGAAACCCTGCAATCAATAGCAGTCATTCTGTCTTCTAATGCAGACCCCAGCCAAATATTTACTCTCTGTCTCTATAGATATGACTATTCTGGATATGCCACATAAATGGAATTTAAGAACACATTCTCTTCTTAGTCAGGTTACTTCATTTAGCATAAGGTATTCAAGGTTCATCCACATTGAGTACGTATGAGAACTTTATGTTTTTTTTAAATTGCTGAATAATATACCACAATATGTTTTTTCACTTACCAGTTGATGGACATTTGGGCAATTTTCCTTCTTTTTATATTATGAATAATTTAGCTGTCAACATTAGTGTACAGGTTTTTTGTATGTACATGTGTTTACAATTTTCTTGGGCATATACCTAATAAGTGAATTTTTGGATAATGTGGTATTGCTATTGATAACATCTTGAAGGAATGGCAACTTAATGGACTGTAAAATGACTGTACCATTTTTATTCCATTTTTTCCACATCCATGCCAACACTTACTATTGTCTTTTTGATTATAAGAATTCTATGATTATAAGAATTCTAGTGTTTTGTATTTCCCCAATAGCCTGCAATGTTGAGCATTTTAACTTTTCAGCATCACATCATTTTACTGACTTTAATACTTCTTTCTCCCTGATAGATTGTATTCTAACATTTCTCCTTGATTCCTATGGTACTCTTATTTGAAATGTCACCCTCTTCACTACCATTCTATTATCAATACATCAGTGAAACTGGCTCTTTTAAAACACAAGTCAGTTCATGTCAATCCTTTACTCACAATGGTTATGCATATCAGGAAAAGAAAAAGCCACATCTTACAATGGCCTACAAGGCCATTTACAAGGCTGTTTGTCCCCATTAATTCTATGTCTGTTTCTTGTACTATTTCTCTGTATCTAGTTAATTCCAGCTTCTCTGGCCTTTTTTATATTTCTCAAAAACTCCAAAAATGTTTCCACAGTAAGGCTTTTGCTTCACATTTTTCTTCTGTTTTTGTCTCAGATGTCCTCAAAAGATGAGGACTAAAATTAATTATTGGTTTTCACAAACTGGAGGTCTTTGTGGTCTTTATCAAGCAGTTTCTGTGGAATGATAGAGAAGAAAGACTGATTGGAGAAGTTGCAAAGAGCATAAAGGAGAGGAACTGGAAATTGTAAGTGTACAAAACTCATTAAGTTGTGTTGTAAAAAAGAGCACAGAATTGAATCAAGCAATGCAAGATCAATGGGGTCAAAAAAAGGCTTATTTATAGCTCCAAAATGGAGGACTTAAAAAAGTTTCCAGATTAACATAAAAGTTACAAATGATAATAGAAATATTTTAATTTTTTATTGAAAATGCTGAAAGTCTTAGTGGATATTTAGATTTTATTTGTTTGTTGTATTCCACATAGAATTCTATCTCTCTCTTCATGATAATATCATATGTTTTCATCTTTTGATGTCTAACTTACTAATAAAGCAGTGAAAAATATCTTTTTTCCATCTTAAGAAAAAACACTGACTTTTTTCCTAATACACACTGCCTGAATTTTAATTCACAATATTGTGTCCCTGCTGAGTCACAAAGAAAGAAAGAAAGAAAAAGTTTTAAATGAAATTCTAAGAATCAGTAACCAGGCAATTGAAATCAATTTTTCCAAACACATAAAAGGGAAGCCATCAATGTATTTTGCAACTCTTTCAGACTCAAGACTAATATTGATTTCTTTATTGATTTCCTTAATATTTTCTGGGGAGTATTATTGTAAGGTTATATGTGCATACTAAGGTACTGGCATTTTAATGCCTTTCTTTAGGGAAAGAAGTGCATGGGAGTTTTTGTTAAAAAGAAATGCTAAATAATTGCATGTCATCTTCAGTACAAACAAATAAATCAAAAGTTTGCTGCTTTTGCTTATTACATCTGACTTGTCTCTCGAGGGATATTTTCCCAGTGTCATTTTTAAAAAGGCAAGAATCTCTAGATTACTTATGTCTTTACACGACTTTACAATGAGATCTTCCAGGCACATTCCCCTTCTATTGAAACTTAATCACAGTGTACTAAAATTGTCAGCGAACTCATTTCATCATGTAGCACCATGCATTTTTACAACAATTATTTGTAGGGCTACTAGCAAAATGTTTAACAGGCCCATATAAGAATTGTTTTGAAGTGTGTTAGTTAGACTAAACAGAAAAACAGCAAGGAATCCTTTTCTCTGCCTAATTTCTGTGTTGTCTTCTTGAGCCTGAAGAAAATTAGTAAAGGCAAATAAAAAGCCAATAAATAGGCTGTCATGTTCTATTTCTAAAAAACACTCTCCTTGACACTAACATATTTTTTAGCTCTTTTCTTTTTTTTTTTAATTTCCTCATGCCATGGTGTCAAGATGATATAATACTAATAATATTTGTGAATATAAAAAAAACTCCTTTTCAAAGATATGCTCATTGAATGTGATTAATTTACTATGTAATTTTTAATAAAAATATTATTGAAGGTGGCATTTTAGTGAGCAAACACATGTTTGGGTAAAAGTAAGTTTTCCTCAAATACAAGAAACTTACATTTAAAGAATGTCATTTTGATAAGAGTCAACATATAGATGCTTATTATTTTTTAATCTTAATTAAATTAGAAAAATTATCAGGCCATTAACTATTGACCTAAAGTCAACACTTGACCATCTTTAAATTATAATTTTCATGGAAATAGTATACAAATATATAATTAATGAATGTTAAGAAAAGTCTTATTTATAGATTCATTTTAAATTTCAAATGGGATAATATTTGTCGATGATACAGTAAGGTATATATAAAGCAGTTTTATTAGTAATTTTAAAAAGCAGGAATACACTGTTTTTAAAGTAGTTAGAAATGCATAATTGTCATTTATTCTTTAAAATAGAAGGCTGTCCTGTTACTCCAGATAAGACAGAAAATGCTAAGAAGATAATCACTCTGGCTTCAGAGGTATCCTTCCTCATCAAATGTGAAGGTAAACATGACAAGTTTATAATAGAATAAGAATAAAAGTCGTTTCAAAAACGAAACCAAAGAATATAATAACAAACTTCAGTTAGGGGCATTTTTACAAACCATCATTTAGAAAACAGACCTTATTTTTACCTATTTTCATAAAAGAATATACTATAATAATAATAGTTCTGTTTGACCAAGAGAGCATAATTTCTACTATACATTCTTAGTTTTTGAAAATAAAAATCTGTGTATAAATTATGAATAAATATAATTCATATCACTGGGTGTTTTTCTCTTTTATTCCTAAGCTAGTCACATAAAGAAAATACACTGTGCATATTACATTTTTTAAATAGTGAGACATAGAAGTTTAGAAATAACACAGCTTTTGCATGTCCCAAAGATAGGGCCTGTATTTCTCATTACTGTAATTCCTAGAACAGTATGCAAAGACTGTAAAGTATTCATTTCTAACTTTTGGTCAATATACATATGTATTTACATATTTGTATATTTAAATATTAATACTATTCATTCAGATTGACTATTCAGAAGATTGCTATATAATGATAAGTCTACGTTTAAGTACTAAATTAAAAGACTATTCACAGTATATAAGAAATGAGAACCCAATAAATATTATATTACCCCTATAGAGAAAATAAATGGTAGAATAGTACTACACTTGTTCCAAACAATACTTACATACATTATAATGATATGTTATTTCATTTTCAATATTTAAAATCAGATAATTACCAAACACTGAACACATAATTAGAATTATAGAGCAAAATGTAAATATGAAAACTTCAACAAATAAAAGTAGAGTTCACTGAAAAAGCTTGGGACCATGTGTGGTAGCTTATGCCTGTAATCCCAGCACTTTGGAAGGCTGAGGCAGGCAAATTGCTTGAATCCAGGAGTTTGAAATTAGCCTGGGCAACATATTGACAAAAATTAAACAAAAATGGCCGGATGTGGTGGCATGTACCTGCAGTCCCAACCACTCAGGAGCCTGAGGTGGGAGGACGACAGGACGACTTGAGCCCAGGAGGTCAAGGCTGCAATAAGCCACGATCGTGCCACTGCACTCCATCCTGGACAACACAGCAAGATCCTGTCTCAAAATAAAACAGAACAAAACAAAATACTTGGAATTTCAAAGAAAGCATAAAGAAGAATAAGAAATGGAAAAGGAGTAACATCTTCATCTTCAGTAAAGTAGAGATACACACTAAAATTGACCAATTATGACAGATGTAAACATAGTATTTAGTGATATTGAGATGATTAACTGAAGGCTTTAAACAAAAGTAGGTAAAAGAGGCTGCCTCTGGTGATTTGAATGAGTGTTTAAAAACAATAGAGTTTTAATTTTAAGCTGTCAGGTATTATTTAACCATATAAAGAAGTTAATTTAATTAAATCATAAGCTATATGATGTGGTTTATATGTGTCCAGAAGAGTTACTGGCACAAGTAGGTTCTCAATTCATATATGTTGAGCAAACTAATTCTGTAAAGTGATTATTACTTAATATTAGCAGTAGATTCTCACCCTGCCACCATCACTCACTACTTGTGAGGTCTTGGACACGTTGCTGAAGTTTGCACATAGGTATTAGCTATGAGTGATTTTGTGCAGCAGTAGAGTTGGATACTTGTGACAATAGGGATTGGCTTACAAACTGTAAACTATTTACTATGTACAGGACCAGAAAAAGTTTTCTATTAAAAAGACTATATTTTTTATATTTAAAAAAATATTTTGGCTACTTCCTACAGGAGGGTAAAAATGCAACAAAGGAGGGTTCATCTCTCTCCAGGCATGTGGAAGCGTGCCTGTGGGCCTGGCAGAGCTGTTTTAATTGAGACATGTTCATCTATCACAGATCTGGTTCAGACCTCAGGGTGAACTACAGATTCTCTGGCTATATGACATCCAAATTAGCACATTCTGATCTCCCTGCAGTTAGAGCAAATTGTTAGATAATATAAAAATGTGGCTGCATAGAACCAGAATGAGTGGAGAGAACCCTACCTAATCAACCTGCAAGTTTCTCAGAGGCAAAGGTGCATTGTGAACAGTTTGATGGCTCTCTCCTGGTTCCGCCTAGTTGTGTTTGTTTGTTTGAGAGGGAGTCTCGCTCTGTCACCCAGACTGGAGTGCAGTGGCACCATCTCCGCTCACTGCAACCTCCATCTCCCAGGTTCAAGCGATTCTTCTGCCCTAGCCTCCCAAGAGGCTAAATTACAGGTGCCTGCTGCCAGAATCGGCTAATTTTTTGTATTTTTTTTTTTTTTAGTAGATAAGGGGTTTGACCGTCTTAGCCACGATGGTGTCAATCTCTTGACCTTGTGATCCGCCTGCCTCGGCGTCCCAAAGTGCTGGGATTACAGGCGTGAGCCACAGGGCCGGCTGGGAGTTTTAACTATTATCTGGTCTGAGAACCTGAAATGCTTGGAACAGTAACTTGGAAGATGAGGTGGCCATTAATAAAGACTTGGGAGTGGGTAATGTTTGGAAACAACCTTCTGATTTTGAAGAAGTTACACAGAAGCAATGAAAATAATGAGTAAAGTAAATAGAAAATTAGTGTCAAGTAGGTAAATGGTCAGCTAATCCAAATATTGGGGGGGAAAATAAGACAGCCGTCCTTATTGGCAGAAACATACAGCATTTGTAAATTCTGGTGTAAACTAAATGTGAATGTGAACTTGCAGACTGACATTTGCAGCTGGCAGGAAGTAGGTAGAGTGACCAGAACAAAGTTCTAGCTCTATGAGAAGTTAGATATGGAGATCTATATTTAATGAGCCTGGCAAAACAATAAAACCTTTATCTGAGTTGGACTAATTGGAAAGTAATATTCATATCAATTGTGCTCATGATATAAAGCAAGGAATTCAAAATTTTGAGGACACTAAGTAGTAAAGATGCCTTCCAACAAACTAGCTTGTTGATTCTTGGCAGATGCATTACATGAAACACATTACATAGTCTCCTAAGTGCATCATGATCATTGGGGAACTTGGAAGAGAATGAGTTTTCAAGTATCTTTACATTCTGAACATCAGCATTTAAATTCATTAAAAGAATAAAGTGCTTTATAAAGTGATCCAGGCCCCAATTAACTTCTCCAGTCTCATTATTCTTCACTCATTTCTTTCTCTCCTGATTTTCTCCATCCAAATCAATTATGTTCCAGTTGTACCCTATTCCATTCTGTGCATCCTATCATGGTACATAGTAGGTCCATTGAACTAGCATTATTAACTTATGTATTTCTGAGACCTCTGTCTTCCTTGGGTCCAATATTATTGTAGTGATAACACAGCAATTACTCAGTGGTTATTGGTTAAATATATAGATCAATTAATTAACCTACAAAAACAACAACAAAATTTAATCCCAAATCATCCCTTCATGTATTCATTCATTGTATAGTCTACAATTTTACTGTACTTTTCATGGTGTTTGAAACTAAAGGAGAAAGGAAGCCAACTGAAATCATACCTCTGTTTTATATGGAATTTGATAATTTCCAAATTGCTTAAACATAGATATTGTACGTGATCCTCACATCAGCCATAGAAGGAATTATCATCTCCTGTTTTAAAGATGTGGAAACTGTAAACCAGTGAGACCAAATGACTTGCCCAAGGTCACAGAACTGGAAAGTGCTAGCACTGGGACTTATGCCAAGCTCTTTTGATTTTCTTCCAACATTCTTTCCATTATGTGTGGAAATGTGCCAACCTGAACCAAATACTGTGAGAGAGAATGCTTGTAGCTGGATAATTTGTATTTGTAATTTGAGATTCGCTTGTAGTTTAATAACATTGCATGATTGCTGGAGAGAAAGAACATGGTGAAATAGGGAGGTCCTACAGGAGAAGGGCAGACTTAATAACTGTGATTCCAGGGGGCACAGTTCTTATGCTGAAACTCTCATTTCCCTGGATGATGACATTAGAAGTGTATTCAGCTGAGAAAGTGATGGCCTTGGGAAACTTCTCTGAAGGGATACCTTGAATTTTATTCGCTTCATCACTTAATTAATACTTTATTCTGAAATTAAGTGTGAAGTTTTTTAAATCAAGTCTGAAGTTGCTGAAACTTTGCACAGCGGTCTGATTAGTGTTAATTCTGTTTCTGTTTGGTACATTTTCTATTTATTTTCCATTTTTACAGTTCCCAGAAGGACAATTTTCTCTGTGAACAGAAGATGTTTACAGAAAATCTTATTTTTAAAAAGTCACAGATGTAGATATGTGCAAGTGAAAAATGTATCACACTATCATCTTTTGTCAACATGAAGACATAGGTCACCGTAAAAAAAAATAGGCAGGAGAATAAGGAACAGGCAAACAGAACCTGGAAGTGATCAGCATAAAACTGTGTGAACATTTTGAATAGATTTTAAAACAGCGATAAAACAAAGTGACATACAGGAAGAGACTAAGAATATCCATATTCTGTTTCCAAAACTATCATTTTACTCTCTTCATGACTCAAAGTACTTTGTCTTCACAATCTGTATTATGGCATTGATCAGCAAATGGGAAGCCAACTGGGTGTGTGCACAAAATTGAGACTAAGCTAATGTTGGAACGGGCTGAGTTGAAAAATTTGTGTGTGGCATGATTCTGTTGCTCTGGAATTACATAATGAAGACATCTCTTGCAAGACATGATCAATGCTTGGAACTCATCTACTGTGCTTTTCAGACTCCTGGAGTCACTCCGCTTCTAATTACATCTAACAATATGAAGCAGGCAAGCTCTGACCTGGAGAGAGGCCAGTGATCCTCCATAAAAAGGCAGGTTATAATTGGAAAAGCCCAAGATCTGAGGACAGATAAACTGAGATTTAACTTCAGCTTGTTTCACTTATTGGTCCCTTTACCTCTGCTTGGTGACTAATTTTCTTGGAGACGTGGCTTCCCCATCTGTAATTACAATAATATTAGCAATAATCTTAATAATGGTGACAATGTTAATATTTAACGTATTTGGAACACCTACTATGTGCCAGACATTGTTCTAATTTCTTGGCATGTTTTCCAGTTTAATTATACGGCAACCCTGTGAGGGCAAGTACTATTGTTATCACATTGCACAGGTAAGGAAATAGATCATCTCAGTCACATCAGTAGAAAATGGTGGAGATAGGCTTCATACCCAAGTAATCACCCTCAAGTGGCTATGTGGCTATGTGCTTAATTGGTACTCTATGCTGCCTTTTGTTAATACCTCAGTTTCTTTAACTGATAGATGAATATAATAAAACCCCACCTCTTTTCTAAATATCAAATGACACAATAACTATAAAGTATTCAAAACAAGTCCTAGTGCATAGTAAGCTATTATAAATGTTTTTAAATAAAATAAAATAAATTTTCCCAATTACAGAGCTAGTAGTTGGTGAAACAGGAATTCTGACCCACTTAGTGTAAATCCAGACACCTCACTCCCTACAATATTCTTTCTCTTGATGGTGCCTCTAATTAAAGCTGCCTTGCACAGATAAGTAAGGCATAATTCAATCTGTACTTGTTACATGAATAAATTTATCATATTGAATATCTGCTATGTTTTAGGCATAATGTTTAGTCCTAAATTTTACCTCACCAATATATCTATGTGAAGTCTAGGAATTCAGTCTTTCAGATCAGTGGCTCAGCAAGCCTTTTTTTATGAATGCATGTTTTATCTTAACCTGTCTCTCCAGAAGCATGGGAAATTAAGTCTGCAGGCCAATAATCTACACTCTTGTGTGATCCGATAATGCATCACTGGGTTCTCTCTGACTCTTTCATCAGTGACCCAAGATCACATTAACTTTTGAAATAACTACACCTCATTTTTGACATTCATTGAACTAATTGTTAACTAATGCTTATTATCAAGGTCCAACCAGAGAAGCAGAACCAGTAGGAGATATACAGAAAGGATAATTGCAAGGAATTGGCTTATATGATTGGAGGAGCTGGCTAGGCAAGTTCTAATCCACAGGGCAAGTCTTCAAGAAGAGCAAATCTTCAAGAAGGGTAGTCTAGAACTGCCAGGTACTGGTTAAAACTGTGGACCACATGTAGAATTTGTTTTTCTCTTGTGTAATGCCTTTCACCTGACTGAATCAGGCCCACAAAAATCATTTAGTATAATCTCCCTTACTTAAACTTAGCTGATTACAAACTTTAATTACATGACACAGTTAGGCTGTGTGTCCCCAGCCAAATCTCATTTTGAATTGTAGTCCTCATAATCCTCACATGTCGAGAGCAGACCTGGTGTGGGGGTGACTGAATCATGGGGATAGTTTCTCCCACACTGTTCTCGTGATAGTGAGTGAGTTCCCACAATATCTGATGGTTTTAAAAGCATGTGACAGTTCCTTCTATGCATTCTTTCTCTCTTACCTGTCACCATGTAAGACATGCCTCTTACCCTTCCACCATGACTGTAAGATTCCTGAGGCCTTCCCAGCCATGCAGAACTCGAGTCAATTATTCCTTTCTCCTTTGTAAATTACCCAGTCCCAGTATTTCCTTATAACAATGTGAGAACAGACTAATACATCACATGTACAAAATACCTTCCAGGATACACCTGGATTAGTGTTTAATTAATAATGGAGGACTATATCCCAGCCATACTGGCACATCTCAAAGACCATCAAATCATGTCATCAATTTTCAAGAAGAAATGTTAGTACCTTGTTTTCCATCTTAGGCTTGTTTTATGAGCTCTTCAAAGCAATCAAAAGCTATGACTATACAGAGGCAGATCCAAGTTTTTCATAGACTTGTATGATTTTACAGTCTTGTTGACAAAGACAAATACGTAATTACAAATACACAATTACAAATACACAATTAGGTAATAGGCTTTATGAAGAACCAATTTAATTGAGAGGCCTAAATATTTCAGGTACATTAACTTTATACTGTATTTGTCTCTACCTTATATTTATCCTAGAATATAGCAAAATTATCTCATGCTATTAAGACTTTTTAGCATCTTGGTTCTACAACTCATTATTTTTGCTATTCTCGTAGCTTTATATTATCTGAAAATCTGCTAACAATATCTGCCATCTTTACACAAAATAAACGATTAAGATCAAGCTAAGAGAAGGATTCTAGAGGAAAGTACTAAAACCCTTCTTCTCAAAAGACCCAAATCAGCACTCTTTGAATGTGATTATGTAAACTGTCGTAAGCTCATTAGATTTTACTAAAATTCTACAAACATTTCACCACTTATTCTGTGTGCATTTCTATTCTGTAAATATTTATTAAGCTTTGATTTTTTATAGTGAAATTCATTGTGGATACTTGTGCTATGCTAGAGTTATACCAAAAAAAAAGCTAATTTACTCTCAAATTCCTTTTAGTTAGGTATTTCTCCATCAATTCCAAGAAACAGAGCATAGGTATTAAAGTGACAAATGAAGGGGTGAATTAATTTAGATTTAGAACCCTTGTCCACCACTTTCTAGTGATTTCACTTTGACTTAACTATAAGGTTGCTTATATTTGCTCATCTTTAAAGATCAGCAAGAATACAAATCTAATAAGAAGGCTTAGAATATTAAACATGAGCTATATGCAAGAGTATTAGCCTATCACATATTAGGCAATTCATTCAATAACTGTTAGCTATCATTACTATATTGATGTGGATAGTTATGATTACTCCTATATATACAATTTCTAACATATACAAAGTGTATATGTTAGAAATGCTATATATTAGAAAGAAAAATGCAAGAGTTTATAGTAAAAAGAAATTTTTTCCCTTTTCAGAGATTATAGAAATGTAAAAATTACATGTGAAAGAAATGCCATTTAAACTAAATATTTAAGGCACTATGATCATAAGGAGGTGAAGAAATATTCTAGACAGATAAAGTAGCATAAACAAATGTACAAATGAGAAAGTACACAATATGAATGTGAAATAATAAAAAGTATTTCTGAGATAAAATCATAAAATAACAAGTTAACAGTTTACAGCTGAAATATAAAAAATTAAGCAAAAAAGTTCAAGTTTGTCCTAATGAAGACAGAGAGCATGCCATTAAGTTATAGCTGGGATTTTGTAGACTGGTTTCCATTCCAAAATCAGATTCTCCTGGACAAGTTTCTTTGGGAGTTACTGCTACTCGTCGGTAGATGGGGGCCTAAGCTATCTGAAACCCGAACCTCAGACACCAATCTGCTTACAAAGTAACTTTAATATATGTCAATGAATGAGAGAAAATAAACTTTATTATTCACTATAATTTACTCTGTGTTAGATGAGGCATCAAACTTTTCTCTTTCTTTTTCTTTTTCCTTTATCTGTGTTGTTATGGAAACTACTGTGGCATCTAGACTAAAGGGGAGATAGTCCACCTTACAGAAAATGGATATGCCCCAGAATAAAATGTGTAAGTCCAGAGTATGTACAAACCACCATTACTATTGCTACTATATTTTCTACCTGCAGGGAAAAGATACCAGTCTCCTAAGTGAAGGATTAACCTATATGCTTGTGTCTATACAGACAATCTAGAAACAAAACAATCTAGAACAAAAGCTGTCAATGCTTCTTCATATGATATGAAAAAATAACTAAAGAAATAGGGAAAATTGTCTTCCAACAAGCAAACTCAATCCTTGTCATGTTGACAGGTAAAAAGGAAGTCAATTTGTCATCAATAAGGTGGGGGTTTACTGATTTATATACAAAAGCTATCAACCATTCTATCAATCTATATATTGATTTATAAAAATATTGTTCCATCACACATAAATTGATATTGATCTCATGAAAACAAAATTTGTGAATGAAGTCCTCATATTAGGGAAATTTTTGCCCTCTACTCTTGGGTATCATACTTTATGTCAAGAAATCCATCCTTAATTTAGAAGTAAAGATTTTTTTTTTGAAAATGCAAAGAAAGGTGTTTGTTCCTCCTCACAGTAGGGTGTGACAAATAATTTCTTCTAACGAACTACAACATAGGTTTCTGTTATATTTATAGAAGTTCTCAATTATAGAATTGGAAACAGTACTTAAATATAGTCTTCTCCTATATTCTCCTTTTATTAAGAAACACACCCCAAACTAGTGACTTATCTAAGAAAAAAACTTTAAATACTCTTTCAGTCAACACACGTTTATTGAGTATTAGTGATATGCCAAGTACTACTCCAAATCCCAGAACAGACCCCAGGTCTCTTTACTATGGAGCTTGACAAAGTTTTGTGTGTGGAAATGAGGTTAAAGAAATAACCCAGTTGTCCTCAATTTGTAAATGTTAACAAATGTAAATGTTTACAAAAAAGGAAGGCATGCTTTAAAAATAGAGACCCAATAGAAAAGACACAAAAACTTGGACTAAATGTCTTTCAGTAATATAATCCTTGGAGAAAATTTGTAAGATGAGTGGGGAAAGGGAGAAAGACAAGGCTCAGGAAAATGTTAATTACATTTCAGTGATACAGGCAAGAGAATTGAAAATTATTGTTAATCGAAGCCACTGCTCAAGTGACAGAAAGTAAATGACCACTTCTTTTCCTTTCAGTTTTTTTCTCTACTCCAAAGATAGATTATGTCATGCAGCTGTTTGAAATATTAAGATCTAATTAGAAGTCTTATTTTAAATTTATATAGGTAAAATAAATATAATATATTTATTATATTATACTTATATAATATTTCTATTAATAAATGTATTTTATATATTAATATATATTAATAGAAATATAACTATGTAAATGTATTATATTTATTGTATAAATATATTTATTATATAAATGTATTATATTTATTTCCCAAATAAATATATTATATTATATTTTTATATAAATATATCATATTATATTTATTTGGGAAAAAATAATTTATGGGCCTTTGCTTACATACTAAGTATCAAGGGCTTTAAGCATGGAAATGTTTTCCACAGGGAATATAGAAAAGAAAGTCACAAAATAATGACTTTATTTGTTTTCTTTCTCTTTTTTATTCCAAATTAACATTTATCTAAAAGATTGCTTTAGAAATTATACAAATAAAATTTAAATATATAATTAAAATTGCTCATAATTCTATCAAGAGATGAGCCACATTAATATTATACTCTATAATAATTAGTATTATTTTTCTATACACATCTTCTGAAATCACTAAGATCAGACCATTGATATTTTTGTAATACTTTTCATATTATTTTATATCAACATTTTATCATATAATTTCCCACAATATGATTTTAATTCTAAATAATATTCCATTATATATATTTGACAAGTTTTATTTCATCTCTTCCCTATAGTTTCACTTTCAGGTTATAGTAAACTTTTACATTTTATTTACATTTTTAAGAAAAAAATCATTGAGATGGTTTTAAAAGCACAGCAACATAACCTTTTTTAGTCTTCATGTCAAGGCATTTTCCATTTAACTGTTCTTGAATCCTTAATATTTTATTTACTATCAGTGTACAAAGTATCAGTTATTCATTAGTAAAAATCAAGATACCATCTTCTTCCTCTTTAAGTTAGTGGCAACTTATTAGAGGATTTTGTTAAGAGAGTACCTATATTTTTCTTTTTTTTTAATTTGGAAGCAGATATGTACTTGGGTTTTTAACCTTTGCTTCTAACTAATAACCCTTAAGAATTATCTAGCACATTTGCACTTCATAAAAATTGTTCTCTATGATGACCGTACATTACGTATATGGAAATTTATGGCAATCCTCTTTAATGCACGTAGGGTGTTTGAGATTTGGTTCATTCAAAATACATTAAATTTAATAACTTATAATGCCTTTACACTACAAAATAGTTACATCTTTATGTGTAAAGGGACAAGGATTGTACCAAAAATGAATTCTGAACCAATCACCTGAAAAAATACCTGTCCAGTCAAGCAAAGAGTTCATTTTGTAAATGAGAATGGAAAACACATCAATCATGACATGTCAGGAAGAGCAGCAAGAGAAACAAAGGAAAGAGGAGAAAGAAAACTGGAGACCTCTAAAGTCAGCTCTGTGTTATTTTCTCCAGTTTCTTCATGTGAAAACATGTAAGTCATTACACAAACTTCTGGGCAGAGTACCGGGATTTTCTGACTGTTTCATATCAGAATAATGAATGCTTTGGTTTGAATTTAAACTCAGAACTATTTTTAAATGAAAAATATTACCTTTATAGTCATACTCTTTTTATCAAACTAAATATACGTGTCATATATATATATATATATAATACATATATATATGCAGAGACAAAGAGATAAATTATTTCCAAGTTTAGAAGTTTATGTTTGTATGTTTGTTAAATATTTAGAAATAAGTAATTTATGGGAATCAAAAGACATTTTAAAATACTAACAAAAAATACAAAGAGAAAAGAATTAGTTCTAGAAATTTAGATGTGGGAGATACCTAATGATAAATTCTTTTGGTAAGCAGAAAATTAAACCAACTTTATATAATTGCCTGACAAATTTACTTATTGAGAATTAAGCTTGAGGATTAACAAATATGAAATAGATTACTTAAAGCAAAGAAGCTCGATATTTAATCCAGTAAATGTATTTCAATTCATGGAAATGTATTTTAGTTCAGGCATCTTTTGGTCTGTTTTCTTTCTTTCTTTTTATCTTACATTTGGCCTTCAGTTTTGTGTAGAAGGACAAATGCCTGTCATCTTTACAACCAATATTGGTGCCTTTCAGACAAAAATGTCATTCAAGTGTCCTGTTTAAACTAGTGGATATTTAACATCTTATTCTAATTAGGGGATCAGAGTAAATCCGAGTTGCTACAAATCTTCAGGTGGTTTATTGTGCCAAGAAATGTCATGTTCTATCTGCATTTTAAAGACAATTTATTCTTTACAAATGCAGTGTACAAATGCATCAAGATAATCTATTGTTTGACCTTATGAAAAGTGATAGAGGTCCACAATACATTTAGTTACAAATGTTTGATGTTTTAGTATTTCAATATCCAGTCTAATTTTCACCTCTAATATTATCTGAAGAATAAGAAATATAAAGTACCCAAACTATAAGGCAGAGTCAGTGATAAAACTCAGTCTTCTATACACTAATGAAAGTCGCATTTATTATGTACATCATCCTAGATGGATTGCATGATGTAAGATGCAGGTTGTATACATGTGATACTGTGAAATATGTGTGTTTGATTTTTTTTTCCCAAGATAAAATCAGTGTCTAAAAGGAGACAAGGATGATAATGATGTTCTCAGCACACAAAGCAACCTTTGACTCTGCCCAGCAGCTTTTGACTCTGCCATGCACTCTGTGCAAGACTGAAGAGTATGTGATAAAAGAAGTTAAGCAGAAGTAAGGACATGTTATGGGATAATGGAGTCATTATCTACAACACAATAAATCAAAAAGGCCACTAAGAGATGCAGCCACTTCAGTGACACTTTCGTGGAAAAATTTTAGCTTCAGTAATTGAAAACTTCATGCAGAAAGAGCGATATTTGAGTTTAGGAAGTGAAAATTTCCAAACCATAAAACCAAAGGAAAAGCAGCTTTCACATGGGATGTACTCTTATTGTCTAGGCATAGATACTGACTAAAATTATAAAATATGAATTACTGCTAAAAAGGTGATGCTGAGTAATATTCTTGAATATTTTAATAAAATGAATACATCTTCTAAAATTCTGGTCCCAAAATGTAAGATGAGCATGTATGAAGTATAGAACTCGCCTTTATCTCTAATAATTATGTTTCTGCATTAATAGCCTGTGGTCTTATTTTCCATTACTATATACGTCCACAGTTCATTATTACTATTTAGGCATGTATGAAAGAATAAAAAGATACAATTTTCCTTTGACTGATATCTATTAAAAGCAACCACCCAGAATCTACTTTTATTTTTTTATACAAACACTTGATTTTAAAAATGGCAAAAATAAAAATATAGAAATAGATCAATCAAACAGAAGAAAAGAGCCCAAGAATAGACCCACATAAATATAGTCAATTGATATTTAACACCGGACATAGGCAATACAATAGAGAAAACATGGTCTTTCAAAAAACGGTGCTAGAACAACTGTATATTCACATGCAGAAAAATCAATCTGTACACAGACCTTATACTCATCACCAAAACTAAGTCAAAATTTATCACAGACCTACATGTAAAATGCAAACTTGTAAAACTCCTAGAAGATAACATAGGAAAACATGTAGACAATTTGGGGTTTTATAAGGACTTTTTAGATACAACACCAATGACACAATCTGTGAAAGAATTAATAAACTGGAATATATTAAACCTTTTAAAAATCCTCTTCTGTGAAAGACAATGTTAAGAGAATGAAAAGAGGAACCAGAGACTGGAAGAGAATAGTTGCTAAGGACATACCTGATAATGGATTGTTATTCAAAGTAATAAAGAACTTTTATTACTCAATTATAAGGAAACAAACAACTTATTTTGTAATGGGCCAAATATATCTCACCAAAGAAGACATACGAATGGTAAATAGATTAAAATATGTTATACATTGCATATGGCACCAAGGGCATCAAATTAACACAACAATACAATATCATTACACGTCTTAATGATCTTACCTAATGAATAGCCACAACCTGGAGCACTGACAACACCAAATGCCGGTGAGAATTTGAGGCAAAAAGAACTCTCATTTACTTCCAGTGGAAATGCTCAATGGTACAACAGCCTTGCAAAACAGGTTGGCAGTTGCTTACAAAACTAAACATACTCTTACCATACGGCCCAGCCATCATGCTCCTTGGTATTATACCCAAAAGAGTTGAAACATTATGTCCATGGAAAACCTGCATACAGATATTTTCAGTAGCTTTATTCATAATTTTCAATACTCAGAAGCAGCCAAGCAATCTTTCCATAGGTAAATGAATAAATACACTATGATACATCTAGATGAGGGAATATTATTCAGCATTAAAAGTGAAATGAGCTATTAAGCCATGAAGTCACATGCTCGTTCATTAAGAGCACTTCAATGCACTTAGTGAAAGATGTCAATCTAAAAAGGATATATAATGTATGACCGCAACTACATAACATTCCTTAAAAGGTAAAACTAGAGACCATAAAAAGATTAGTGGTTTCTTCCAGGAGTTAACAGAAATAAAAGAATAGGCCGAATGCAGATGATTTATTTTGGGCAGTGAAACTGCTTGGTATGGTATATGTCATATATTTATCTAAACCCATAAAATATTCAATACAAGAGTGAACTCTAATGTAAATGGACTTGGGTAATAACAATATGTCAGTGTTATTTCATGTATGGTAGCAAATGTACCACACATGAAATTCTGTGAGAGATGTTAGTAATGTTAACTATGAAAGTGTGGGGGCCAGCAGGAAATATATGGGAACTCTGTACCTATCATCCAATTTGGTGAGAACCTAAAGCTGCTACTAGATTTAGTTTTGTGTTTGTAATCATTTTATTTGTTTTGAGCTAGTGGAAGCTTAATTGTGTAAAGAAGATTACATTTCTGTACTCTAGTTCCTCTATTTTGGTTATATTTCAGTAAAATTAAGGTGTAGAATGATTTAAAACATTATGTTGCTTCTCTGATAATTAAAATTTCTCTTTTCAATCTTCACCTATTGTAGTTTTTATTTTCTTAAGTGTAGGTGCTGTACATAAAATAGATACTGACTAACTTTACTAATCCTCAATTTATACTGAAATACTCCCTGGGTATCTGTGTACAAGAAAGGGAAATTAAATTTTTAAACTAAAATAGTAAAAAAGAAATCTTATGTTTAAGACATTTAATGAATTTATATAACATAGTTTCCTTAGAATTGTTATCTTGCATTTACTGGATCTGAGACTTTATACTACTAAAACTAAGATTATTGAATGGCCTCCTTACTCATAGACATGATGTGACCATAACCATTCAAATCTGTTTCTATGATTATATTTATTTACCTCATTCCTAGTATATTAATATTAACCAGGGCTCATTTTAAAAACATTATATCTGTAATTGGAAAAGTTTTAACACTGGCAGGCAATGTGTCAGGATATGTGGTGCATTAGTCCATTTTCACACTGCTTTAAAGATACTCCCTGAGACTTGACAATCTACAAACAAAAGAGGTTTAATTGATTCACAGTTCCACATGGCTGGTGGAGGGACTCAGGAAACTTACAATCATAGTGGAAGGCGAAGGGGAAGAAGCAAGGCACGTCTTTACAAGGTGACAAGAGAAAGAGAGAGAAAGCAAGAAAGTACCACACTTAAAACCATCGGCACTCATGAGAACTTTCTCACTATTGTGAGAACAGCATGAGGGGAACTGCCGCCATGATCCAGTCACCTCCTACCAGGTCTCTCCCTCCACATGCGGGGATTACAATTCAAGATGAGATGTGGGTGAGGACACAGAGTCAAACTATATCATTCTGTCCCTGGCCCCTCTGGCATCTCATGTCCTTCTCACATTTCAATACACAATCGTGTCTTCCCAACAGTCCCCCAAAGTCTTAACTCATTCCAGCATTAACGCAAAAGTCCAAGTACAAAGTCTCATCTGAGACAAAAGAAGTCCTTCCACCTATGAGTCTGTAAAATTAAAAGCAAGTTAGTTATTTCCTAGATGCAATGGGGATACAGGTATTGGGTAAATGTTCTCATTCCAAATGGGAGAAATTGGCCAAAACAAAGGGGCCACAAGCCTTATGCAAGATTGAAACCTGACCAGGCAGACATTACATCTTAAAGCTCCAAAATTTCTTTTGACTCCATGTCTCACATACAGGAAAACACTGACACAAGGGGTGGGCTCCCACAGCCTTGAGCAGCTCTGCCTCTGTGGCTTTGCAAAGTATAGTCCCTGTTGCAGCTTTCTAGTGCTGGCATTGAGTGCCAGTGTCTTTTCCAGAACATGGTTCCAACCCCACACTTCTCTTTTGTACTGCCCTAGCAGAGGTTCTCCATGAGGGCTCTGCCCCTGCAGCAGACTTCTGCCTGGACATTTCCATATAATCCTCTGAAATCTAGGCTGAGTTTCCCAAACCTCAACTCTTGCCTTCTGCACACCCACAGGCCTAACATCATGTGGAAGCCACCAAGGCTTCTTGCTTGCACCCTCTGAATTCACAGCCCAAGTTGTAGCTTGGCCCCTGTTAGTCACAACTGGAGCTGGAGTGGCTGGGACACAGGGCACCAAGTCCTGAGGCTGCACAGAGCAGCGGGCCCCTTGGCCTGGCTCATGAAAGCATTCTACCTCTTAGTCCTCCAGGTCTGTGATGGAAAGGGCTGACGTAAATGTCTCTGAGGTGCTTTGGAGACATTTTCCTCATTGTCTTGGTGATTAACTTTCAGGTCCTCATTATTTATGCAAATTTCTGCAGCTGACTTGAATACCTCTCCAGAAAATGGATTTTTCTTTGACCACTTTGTCAGGCTGCAAATTTTCCAAACATTACACTCTGCTTTCCTTTTAAACATGAGTTCCAATTTTGAACCATCTGTTTGTGAATGCATATAACTGAACACTTTCAAAATAAGCCAGGTCACTTCTTGAATGCTTTGCTCTTTAGAAATTTCTTCCACCAAATACTCTAAATCATCTCTCTTAAGTTTAACGTTCCACAGATCTCTAGGGCAGGGGCAAAATGGTGCCAGTCTCTTTGCTAAAGCATACCATGAGTGACCTTTACTCCAGTTCCCAAAAAGTTCCTTATCTCCATCTGAGACCACCTCAGCCTAGACTTCATTGTCCATATCTTTTATTAGCATTTTTATTAAAATGATTCAACAAATCTTTAGGAAGTTTTAAACTTTCCCACATCTTCCTTTGTTTCTCTGAGCCCTCCAAACTCTTCCAATCTCTGCCTGTTTCAAAGTCACTTTCACATTTTCAGGTTAACTTTATAGCAGTACCCAAGTCTACTGATACCAATTCTCTATATTAGTCTGTTTTCAAACTACTATTAAGATACTACCTGAGACCAGGTGATTTATAAACAAAAGAGTTTTAATTGACTTACAGTTCAACGTGGCTGGGGAGGCCTCAACAAACTTGCAATCATGGTAGAAGTTGAAGGGAAAGTCAGGCACATATTCACAAGGCAGCAGGAGAGAGAGAGAGAGAGAGAGCGAGAAAGTGCCACACTTAAAACCATCAGCTCTCATGAGAACCCCTCACTATCATGAGAACAGCATGGGAGAAACCACCTCCATGATCTAATCACCTCCCACAAGATCCCTCCCTTGACATATGGGGATTAGAATTCAAGAATAGATTTGGGTGGGACATGAAGCCAAACCATATCATTTGGTGAATAACTATTCACAAGAATCATACTCTATATTCAGCTTTAATTTATCTTGTTTGACTTGGCAGTATACAAATAATTGAACAATTAGTAAGTTTTCTTTGCATTTCTGGGCATTTACTAACTCTATCAACCTGTCCCTTTATTAAGGATATTCTCCTTTGTATTATGCCAGTTGCTAGTTGTTTTGTTTATAAAATTTAAAAATCTACAGAGAACCATTTTAGGAACTGTACTTTATTCTGACTATACTGATAAGAAAATAAAATTCAAATTTTACATCTCAGACAATTCATCTTTTTTAACTACATAATAATTTTAGACTAATTTCTCTTAGAGTTGCAAAATTAGGACCAAAATTCCTGTATACTCATTAACTATCTTTTCCTAATATTAACCTTTATGTAGCCATAATATAATTATTGAAACCAGAACATTTACATTGCTTTAATACCAAGACCTTGTTCAAATTTCAACATTTTCACATTAATATCCTTTAAATTTTTGTTCAGGATTCTATTCAGGAATCTACATTTCATTTAGTTTTTATTTCACCTTAGATTCCACTAATCTCTAATATTTTCTCATTATTTCTCTTTCAAAACCTTGGCACTTGAGTACTGATCTACTATTTGATAGAATTTCCTTTAATTTGGATTTATCCAGTGTTTTCTCATGACCAGAATAAAGTTACACATCTTGGAAAGACTATCACAGAAATGGCAATACATCCTTTGTGGTGTGCCATGCCAAGGTGTTTGTGATGCTGATATTTCTTATCACTGGTAAAGTCAATCTTGATTAGTTTGATTATGGTGCTGTCCACTGTAAAGTTATTATCTCTCAGTAGTTAAATAATATCGTGGAATATGTTTTTTGAAAATACACCACACTATTTCTCCTCAAACTTTGCTAATTGTTTTTTGCATCCATCAGTAGATCATGCCTGCAACAGTTATTGCTATGGTGTTTGCTTAAAGATAGTTTTCTACTCCTCTCATAGTTCTACAGTTAATAATTGGAATTGTTCTGTAAAAAAAAAAAGACCTGTTCTTTATTCCCTATTTACTTGTTTGATTATTATGTATAACAATGTACAAACATGAATATTTATTTTATTCTCTGGGTTAAATTTTAATGTCCAAATTGCTCCAGCTTTGCCATTGGGAACATCTTCAGGTTAGTACTTGTATTCTTTCAACAAAACCTCTTATTTTTGGGAACTTTCTTACCTTCTAACACCAGATTTATCTAGTATTGCCTCTACCCAACCCTGGAAAGCAAGTGCTTCTCTAAGAATTCTTGATTCCTTTTAATTGAAGAATGGTGTTTCCAAAAGAAGATCTGGAAATACGCACCTCATTGCTACTAGATTTCATTGCTCCTAGAAGCTCTCGGTAGACAGGAATAGGAGATTATGTATGTAAACTAATCTATACAATACTCACACCTATATTTCTTTTTCTACCTCTCTGTGTATATATGTATTATAAAATTTAAGGTACATGTCATATATGTGTGTATATACACAGGTATGTATATAGGCATATGTATATGTGTTTATATTGTTAACTTTGAGTGCAGTCCTACACAATGGAGTTTTATTCTTACTCTTTTCTTAAACATGATAAATATAGTTCTCATTTACCAACAGTATATTTATTCATGCTTGTTCAATGCTAGTATGCAGGTAAAATAACTTCAGGATTGCTAAAGCCTATCATTGGAAGAAGTATATTTACTAACTAGAATACAACATTTATGCATAATTCTTTCTGTCTTTAGCCTTGAAGTATCCAATCAAGATATTGTTTCCCAAAGGTACTTAGGTAATCGCTTTCTCCATAACCAACTTCAGGGGTGATGCTATTATGTGTAATCTTGTTAACTTCATTTGTTAGTGTGTGAATTCTACTTTGGCTTTCCTCTACAACTTGTTGGGTTTTCATAGTTTATTTTGAAGAGTTCTGAAGGGTAAGAAAATGTTACTGAATTTCCAAAAATTTGAGCTATAAAATAGTTCTACTCAGATGAATTATTACCCTTTCTTCACTTCTGCTGCCCCATTCTCATTCTGCTGTTCTTAACATCACTTTACACACTTTCCCTGTAGGTAATCAGTTAGAACATTCATGCATATATTCTTATATCCCCTCTTCTTCCTGTGAAGAAGGGAAACATAATATAGGTATTTCAGTCCTTGGAATTTTTAAGTGGAACTATATACTAGAAATCATCCCACTCTCAACTGGCAGACATCCCCCTGTTTCACTTTTTACAGGTGCATAGTGTTCCATTGTATGGATATACCATAGTTTTTCAACCAATCTCCTGTGTACTTAAAGATATTTAGATTGTTTACAATATTTTACAAATACTGCTATATTGAATAATCTTATTAATATACACTTTCAAATAACTGGAGCTGTCTCTTCAGTGTAGTCTTCTACTTGTAATCACATAAGTGTGTAAGTAGTATTGTTAAAGCACTGTCAAATATCTGAACAGAAGTACTGTCCTAATTTAAATTACCAACAACAATCTGTGAGCGTTAGGTGCCTATTTCTCCATGAGACGTGTTCTTTCTTCATGTCATTTGCATTCTTTTTTCTTGTATCTTTATGATATAAACATTCCCTTGATTGATATCTTGCCCTTTTTCAATAATCTTTAGTAAATGTTCATCCAGGTCAATTATTGCTGTGGTGTTTTTTCACCCAAAAAAATTGAGCAATTTTTTCTTTATTTCTAAAGTAATCTTATTTATCCTTTCATTACTTTTCAGAGTTCAATCCTTTTTCCAGTTTTATTGTGTATTTCTGTTTGTTCTTTTTGAAATTCTTAAGATTTTATATATCTTCAAATGCTTGTTTGACTATATTTAATATTATTTGAGGCATAGTAGTGCAGCTTTTCTTCTGTTTCATTTCATTTTTCAAGGAGAAATTTTCTCCAGTTGATTTGGAAAATTTTGTTTCCTGATTTACTGCAATAGTTGTCTACAGATTTTTCCTTTGTTTAATTTTATAATATTGGAGTATTTTCCAGATTTTTGTTTCATGACATTCTCCTTTGCTTGTCTTTCAAAGTTCAGCTATATAACAAGATTTTTTGTCTTTATGTTTTGCTGATAGTGGCATAGTTGTGAGTCCCATGATTTTACAGTTTTCTTTCATTTTTTTAAGAACTCTAAAATTTCCACTTTTACTTCTTTTTTTCCTATTTACCACCCAATTGCCAATATGTGTTTTTGTCTTCCTTATTATTGCCCTTTGTTCCCTTGAGAAGCTATGTCTTTATTAGTTTGACCATTTAAATCATGCTTGCTCATTTAAACCAAATGTGTCCCTGTATATAGCAATTGTGGCTCTTTATATGGTATCTGGCTCATTAAATTATTCTTAATTTGAAATCCCTCCTCCATAGTTTGTGCTTTTGTCTTTTCAGTTATTGATATTGTATTTTTAGATTTATGATGAATTTCATCATTTTTGATGCTTTTCCTACCTAGTCTTAACTCAGTCCCTTTCACTGACACTCACCCTGATTTCCATGTGTACTTTTGCTTATGTGAGTTTGTTCACCACATTCACTACAAAGCCTTGTTGTGCAGTGGCGGTTAGATGGCAGCTTATACAACCATTGACTGGGAGTTGTTTTCTTTTACTCACAGTTGTTTTTTCTCAGTGTTAGCATTCTTTTTTTCAAGAAATACAAATAGTGTGGGTTCTTCACAGAACTTTCTTAATAATGAAGTAATCTCCTATCTTTTAGTAAGAAAATTGGGAGAAATTGATTATAGATGAGCTATTTTCTTCCTTCACTTAGTCTTAAGCTCACATTTTTTTCAAGACATTATGTACTAAAATTGCATAGATAATTTGGATGCTTCCCTACCTTCCCATCTTGACCCCAATAAAAATTTAAATGCTACTGAACTACAACAACCTGTCTACACATTTTAGTACATTTCTTGACAATTACAATAGTTTGGAGGCAATTATTTGGGCTTCAAGTAAAATAATGATTGTAATCCATCATCCCACACTTCAATAATCGTTGAATCTGCATAGAAGATTTTATCATATGCACATTAATTATCTCTAAGTACAAGAAGCTTATAATTCAATAAGTATAAATATTCCAAATTCTTAACAATAGATCTTTATGCATTCTGTACTTCAAAAAATTGAATGATTAATTGTTGAGATTTTTCCCTTATATAACTTTCAAATTATTCCTAGAATAATTGCTCAATAGAGCAAAAGTGCAACCCATTATTCTTATTTGTAGTTCTTCCTTCCACAAACTTCCTCAGATGCTGTGAATGACAATTACACTTCTTTCTTTGAACTCTAAGTCAATATAATTACCTTACCAGCAGTTCTACTCTTTTAGGTTGTCTTGCCTTTCTATGATGTTCTCACTCATCTCAGGAGCTGTTGCAAAGGCTATGAACGTACACCAGTGGTCAATATGCCCTAGTTTTCTTGGATTCTGCCATGCTTTACTTTACAATTCGGTGTCCATAGGCATTGAAGTTATTTTCAATGGCATGTGAATAAAGTTATTAGCTCTACTTCTAGATCTGATCTTTAGAAATAATCCTTTCTTCAGCTGTTTTGTTAATGCAATGGATTCAAACAACATAGTGGGAAAAAATGTGAGTTACTGAATGGCTTCAGGCAACAAGGCGTGCTCACCACAAGGCATGGGTCACACGTAAAGGCTTTTGTAGTGAAAACTTTTGAAATTTTAACTGTAGTCTCAGTAAACTTATGCTAGGTAATTCAGGCACAATTATCATCTTGGGTTGAGATTTATTATACTTCTACATCGCCTGTATTACCAACATTGCCTCTGATATTGTAATAAGCATGCAAAAATTCTTGTTGAGTGGATATTTTTGTCTACCAATGTAGTTACTGGTGTTATGTTCTGTTTTTATTGAAATTGAAGTTTAATATTTTTCAAGGAACATTTGAGTCTATTGAGATATCCTGACCTTGAAAATATTATAATTTATATTAGGTCTTCAAAGTTAATTTACACTTGTTTCACAGTTTCCTACATCAAGAAACCTGTAACAATATCCTGGGACTGAGGCAGAGAATATTATAAAACATGTGTGTATGGTATACTCCAAGTTATTTCTCTCTGATGTAGACACAATAAGGCACCACCCAGATCATTGCTTAAAAAAGATTTATTTCCATCTGTGGGAGTGCAGTCACCAGAAAGCCTCCAGGTATCAGGCATTGCCTCAGATTCAGAGTTGCCTTGCCCAAGGTCATGCCTTCCTTGAAACATCCTGAATCTTCTTCATGAATTAAATGAGATATAAAGGCTTAGACTTTTCTTTCTTCTTTTTTTTTATTGTACTTTAGGTTCTGGGGTACATGTGCAGATCATGCAGGATTGTTGCATAGGTAAATACATGCCAATGTGGTTTTCTGCCTCCATCCTCCAATCACCCATAGCGTATCTGGTATTTCTCCCCATGTTATCCCTCCTGAACCTCCCCACCCCCCGCTGTCCTTCCCCTAGACCCCCACAACAGACCCCAGTGTGTGATGTTCCTCTCCCTGTGTCCATGTGTTCTCATTGTTCAACACCCACCTATGAGTGAAAAAATGTGGTGTTTGATTTTCTGTTCTTGTGTCAGTTTGCTGAGAATGATGGTTTCCAGATTCATCTGTGTCCCTACGAAGGACACAAACTCATCATTTTTTATAGCTGCATAGTATTCTGTGGTGTATATGTGCCATATTTTCCTTGTCCACTACATTGTCGACGGGCATTTGAGTTGGTTCCAGGTCTTTGCTATTGTAAACAGTGCCGTTATAAACATATGTGTGCATGTGTCTTTATAATAGAATGATTCATAATCCTTTGGGTTATAGATGATTTATAATCCTTTGGGTATATACCCATGAATGGGATTGCTGGATCAAATGGAATTTCTATTTCTAGGTCCTCGAGGAAGCACCACACTCTCTTCTACAATGGTTGAACTAGTTTACACTCCCACCAACAGTGTAAAAGTGTTCCTATTTCTCCACATCCTCTCCAGCATCTGTTGTCTCCAGATTTTTTTAAGGATCACCATTCTAACTGGCATGAGGTGGTATCTCAGTGTGGTTTTGATTTGCATTTCTCTAATAATCAGTGATAATAAGCATTTTTTCATATGTTTGCTGGCCTCATAAATGAAAAGTGTCTGTTCATATCCTTTGCCGACGTTCGGATGGGTTTGTTTGTTTTTTTCTTGCAAATCAGTTTTAGGTCATTGTAGATTCTGGGTATTAGCCTTTATCAGATGGTAGCTTGCAAAAATTTTTTCCCATTCTGTTGGCTGCCTGTTCACTCTAATCGTTGTTACTTTTGCTGTTCAGAAGCTCTGGAGTGTAATTAGATCCCATTTGTCTATTTTGGCTTTTGTTGCCAATGCTTTTGGTGTTTTAGTCATGAAGTCCTTGCCTATGCCCTGAATGGTTTTGCCCAGGATTTCTTCTAGGGTTTTTATGGTGTTAGGTCTTATGTTTCGATCTTTAATCCATCTGGAGTTATTTTAGTGTAAGGTGTCAGGAAGGGGTCCAGTTTCTGCTTTCTGCACAGTGCCAGCCAGTTTTCCCAACACCATTTATTAAACAGGGAATCCTTTCCCAATTGCTTGTTTTTGTCAGGTTTGTCAAAGATCAGATGGTTGTAGATGTGTGGTGTTGCCTCCGAGGACTCTGTTCTGTTCCATTGGTCTACACTTCTGTTTTGGTACCAGTACAGTGCTGTTTTAATTACTGTAGCCTTGTAGTATAGTTTGAAATCAGGTAGTGTGTTGCCTCCAGCTTTGTTCTTTTTGCTTAGGATTGTCTTTGCTATGCAGGCTCTCTTTTGGTTCCATATGAAGTTCAAAGTGTTCTTTTTCCAGTTCTGTGAAGAAGGTCATTGGTAGCTTGATCGGGATAGCATTGAATCTATAAATTACTTTGGGCATTATGGCCATTTTCACAATATTGATTCTTCCAAACCATGAGCATGGAATGCTTCTCTGTTTGTGTCCTCTCTTATTTCCTTGAGCAGTGGTTTGTAGTTCTCCTTGAAGACGTCCTTTACATCCTTTGTTAGTTGTATTCCTAGGTATTTTATTCTCTTTGTAGCAACTGTGAATGGGAGTTTGCTCATGATTTGGTTCTCTGTTAGTCTGTTACTGGTGTACAGAAATGCTTGTGATTTCTGCACATTGATTTTTTTTTTATCCTGAGACTTTGCTGAAGTTGCTTATCAGTTCAAGGAGATTTTGGGCTGAGATGATAGGGTCTTCTAAATATAAAATCATGTTGTCTGCAAATAGAGACTATCTGACTTCCTTTTTTCCTAATTGAATACCCTTTATTTATTTATTTTTTTTGCCTAGTTGCTCTGGCTAGAACTTCCAATACTATATTGCATAAGAGTGGTGACAGAGGGCATCCTTGTCTAGTGACAGATTTCAAAGGGAATGCTTCCAATTATTGCCTATTTAGTATGATATTGGCTGTAGATTTGTTGTAAATAGCTTTTGTTGTTTTGAGATATGTTCCTTCGATACCTAGTCTATTGAGAGTTTTTAGCATAAAGTGCTGTTGAATTTTGTCAAAGGCTTTCTCTGCATCTATTGAGATAATCATGTGGTTTTTGTCTTTGGTTCTCTTTACATGGTGGATTATGTTTATACACTTATGTATGTTGAACCAGCCTTGCATTCCTGGGATGAAGCCTACTTGATGGTGATGGATAAGCTTTTTGATGTGCTGTGGCAATCAGTTTGCCAGTATTTTATTAAAGATTTTTGCATCTATGTTCATCTTGGATTTTGGCCTGAAGTTTTCTTTTTTTGTTGAGTCTCTGCCAGGTTTTGGTAACAGGATGATGTTGGCCTCATAAAATAATTTGGGAACGATTCCCTCTTTCTGTATTGTTTGGAATAGTTTCAGAAGGAATGGTACCAGCTCCTCTTGTACATCTGGTAGAATTCAGCTGTGAACCCATCTGGACCTGGACTTTTTTCAGTTGGGGTAGGCTACTAATTGCTAACTCAACTTCAGCCCTTGTTATTGGTCTATTCAAAGTTTCAACTTCTTCCTGTTTTAGGCTTGGGAGGGTGCAAGTGTCCAGGAATTTATCCGTTTCTTCCATGTTTACTGATGTATATGCATAGAGTTGTTTGTAGTAATCTCTGATTGCAGTTTCTATTTCTGAGGAATTAGTGGTGATATCCTCTTTATCATTTTTTATTGCATCTATTTGATTCTTCTCCCTTTTTTATTCTTCTGGCTAGCGGTCTATGTTGTTGATCTTTTCAAACAACCAGCTCCTGGGTTTACTGATTTTTTTAAAAGGTTTTTGTGTCTCTATCTCCTTCAGTTCTGCTCTTATCTTAGTTATTTCTCATCTTCTGCTAGCTTCTGAGTTTTTTTTATTTTGCTCCTCTAGCTCTTTCAATTTTGATGATAGGGTGTGGATTTTAGATATTTTCTCACTTCTCATGTGGGCATTTATTGCTATAAATTTCTCTCTAGACACTGCTTTAAATGTGTCCTAGAGATTCTGGTATGTTGTGTCTTCATTCTCGTTGGTTTCAAAGTACATCTTTATTTCTGCCTTCATTTCATTGTTTATTCAGTCGACATTGAGGAGTCAGTTGTTCAGTTTCCATGAAGGTGTGCAGTTCTGAGTTAGTTTCTTAATTCTGAGTTCGAATTGGATTTCCCTGTGGTCTGAGAGACTGTTTGTTATGATTTCCATTCTTTTGCATTTGCTGAGGATTTATTTACTTCCAATTATGTTGTCAATATTAGAGTAGGTGCAATGCAGTGCTGATAAGAATGTATAGTATGTGGATTTGTGGTGGAGATTTCTGTAGATGTCTAGTAGGTCTGCTTGGTCCAGATCTGAGTTCAAGTCCTGGATATCCTTGTTAATTTTCTGTTTCATCAATCTGTCTAATATTGACAGTGGAGTGTTAAAGTCTCCCACTATTATTGTGTGGGAGTATAAGTCTCTTTGTAGGTTGTTTAGAACTTGCTTTATATACCTGGGTGTTCCTATATCAGGTGCATATATATTTAGGATGGTTAGCTCTTCTTGATGCATTGATCCTTTTACCATTATGTAATGCCCTTGTCTCTTTTGATCTTTGTTGGTTTAAAGTCCATTTTATAAGAGACTAGGATTGCAACTCCTGCTTTTTTCATCTCCATCAAGTCATTTATATTCTTCTCTAAGCTGTTTATTCTAGTTAGTATCTCATCTAATCTTTTTTTCTAGGTTCTTAGTTGCTTTGCATTGCGTTAGCATATGTTCTTTTAGCTCTGAGAAGTTTGTTATTACTCATCTTCTGAAGCCTGTTTCTGTCAATTCATCAGATTCATTCTCCATCCATCTTTGATCCCTAGCTGGTGAGGAGTTGTGATCCTTTGGAGGAGGGGAGGCGTTCTGGTTTTTAGTGTTTTCATCCTTTTTGTGCTGCTTTCTTCCCATCTTAGTGGCTTTATCTATCTGTGGCCTCTGTAGTTGGTGACTTTCAGATGGGGTCTCAGAGTGGATGTCCTTTTGTTGATGATGAAGTTATTTCTTTCTGTTTCTTAGTTTTTTTCTAACAGTCAGGCCCCTCTGCTGCAGGACTGCTAGAGGTCCATTCCAGACCCTGCTTGCCTGGGGATAACCTGTGGGGGCTGCAGAACAGTAAGGGTTGCTGCCAGTTTCTTCTTCTGTTATCTTCGTCCCAGAAGGGTACCTGCCAGATGTCAGCCTGAGCTTTCCTTTATGAGGTGTCTCATTGGGTACACGGGGGTTGGGGAGTTGCTTGAGGACACAGTCTGTCCCTTATAGGAGCTCAAGTGCTGTGTTGGGAGCTCTTGTGTTCCATGCAGAGCTGCTGGACAGGTACTTTAAGTCTGCTGCTGCAGAACTCATAACCCCCTCTTTTCCCAGGTGCTCTGTCCTAGGAAGGTCAGCTTTATTTATAAGCTCCTGTCATGCTGCTGCCTTTTTGCACAGTTGCTCTGCCCCATGTGGAGTAGTCTAGTCACAGTCTGCCAGCAAAAGCATTGCTGAGCTGCCGCAGCTCTGCCCAGCTGCTGTGTGAACTGCCTCAGTAGTGGTGGTCGCCCTTCCCCTCACTAACCTGGACCACCCTGGGTCCAGCTGCACTTGCTGCGAAACTCTCAAGTGAGTGTTTCAGATTGCTTGTTTTGTGGGGGTGGTACCTGCCGAGCCCAATCGCCTGGCTCCCTGTCTCTGCCACCTCCTTTTCAGTTGAACAGGCGGCTCTGTCTCCCAGGCATTCCAGGCACCAGTTGACACGGCCACCCAGATTTGTGTGAGTTTCTGTGAGCCAACCTGGCACCAGCTGAAACCGCTGTACTGAAAACTCATGGCACTTTTCCACCAGGGAATCTCCTGGTCTGCGGGCAGTGAAAATTTGTTTGGAAATGCGGTGGGCAGTCACCCTCTGCATTGTTCTTGCTGGGAACTGCACTCTGGAGCTGTTCCTATTCTGCCATCTTGGATCTGCCTAGGCTTGGACTTTTCAACCAAATGCACAACACTCTAGACGGCAATATTCCCATCAGAGTGCCCTATTGTTTTGAGTAAAGCTTTCTTGGACCTGTATTATAATTGAATTATTGTACTTCTGTTTCCTTGTTTTTTTTCATGTTGAGTCTAATAAACATCTTACATTCTAAACTTTATTTCAGTGTATGTTTCCAGAGTACCCAACTCACCACACTTGACCTGTTTAATAACTAAACAGGTTTTAAAATATCTCTCCAGCAATCTAAGCTTCACTGAAATCTTCTGTGCTATCCCAAATTGTCTGAGGAAAGAATGTTTCCCAGGTCCTGAATGTGATAATCTATTATGATCGTTGGTAAAACAATCTCAATTAATTATATAACTGAGCAAAGCATGCCAATTAAATATACAAAAAAAAAAAACAAAATAAAAGATTAGCTGGACTGGTTAAGGAAATAACAAAAAAGAAGGAGAAAAGGGATAGTAGAAAAATCAGTGGGAACTACCAGCATTGGCATAAGCAGGTGTGTGATAGTTGTATTGCAATGCTGTCTAAAACAAAGTAACATTTGATCCTACATAAAACAACTTGCAAAGACATCATTTTTGTGAGTGTGGCTACCATCCAAAATGGCATCTTTTTTAAAACATTTCACTAAAAATGAAACCTGCTTTCCTCCCAATACTCCCAAACAAAATACAATAAAAAACAAAAGCCAATTACACTAAGGCAAATGAATAAAGGAATCAATGAATAAATATATTTAAAACAAATCAAACAGCAAGCAAATAAACCCTCTTATGTTCTATTGTCATAACAATTATACAATGTCCCTAGGGGCTCAATCAATATGGAGATTGAATGTTCCTAGAAGCATTGCATTTGTACCTGCTACTCTTATTCTCCAATAGTACTTGAAGGATCATTTGTCGTGGGCACCAGGAATAACAACCAGAGTGCAACAACAATATTAAGGCAATATATCCTGTAGTGCTCAGCAGCTGAACTGATAATTGGTTAAGTAAACCAGATACTAAATCAAAAAGGGTGGAAACAAGGCAAAATGACATGTGAAAATAGAATGTCTTGAGACAGCAAAGCGTAAACCAAATGACAGTTTGGGGTTACATTTTATGAAATAGGGAATATTCATTGATATTTTAAAACACATTCATGCTATTTAGAAAGTAAACAAAAGGCACTTATTTGAAACAAATATCTAGGATATGTAATAGTAATTAAATATTAAGTTGAGAAGGATTGTGATTCAGACACAAAATGTAATATTAAAATATTCAGTCTGTGAGTTAGATGTTACATACACTGCTAGTTTTTTCTGAAAAATTATCCCATTATCATAAATTTCAAAGTTTGCAGATTAGTTAAATAGCTACATTAAGAGTCAGAGTTGCAGTTTCAAAAAAAAATTCGATAGTGTAAAAGAATGCTAGATATGCTTGACGAAGTGGATATGATTTTTCTATGATCAGTTGAAACAATTACTGCCACAATTGTTTATATTTTTTTTAAAACATCATTTTTAGCAGAATCAAATCTAGCTCATTTAATTGAAGGATAGAAACTTCCTTCCATGTTCCACAATATTCAGCCGAGTAAAATGATGTCCAGAGATTTCACATTTTCTAAGTGACAATTAGGGAATAGCAGAGTTTGCAACAGTATGTCTATGTTGTCTAGCTTTCAAGGCCAGCTATCTCCCATCCAATTTTTTGTAAATATAAATTCACCCACTGAACAACTATTATATTCCTCATAAAATCAGTATGTTGGTAAGCCTCTGTCAAACTAGTAGTAAGTTACATCAGAAGCGAAATTAAAAAGGAGACTCTCATCACAGTATAGAGCCAGAAATGAAGACGACTTCTGTTCTTCTGTTAAGTACTATAAGTAAAAATCAGTATAAAATGGAAATGAAAAGTCCTTAGCCTTCCAATAAAATCTATTTATTGTCCAGATTTGACCACATATCCATACACCCAAACACTCTGTGACAAAATCTGTGAAATCTGTGCTCGCACTGGAATTCTGGAAAGATACCTGTGTCTTTGTCTCATATCTAGACTTTCTCTTGATCCTATTATCAGGCTGCAAATATTTATACACACTATAAATATTAATTATCCAGCCATAAAATGTTATGGCCAAAAGACTTTAGCAAATTTAAATATTTATTTGGTTTTAAGCAGATTTCAATAGATCATTTAAGTTGCATTCAATCTAATTAAGAAGTTGCATGAATTGTATATTTTACATAATAGATTATGTAATCTGTAATACAACATGTAAAATATAGGTTAAATTCAACAATGAAAATAAATTCAGTTCAAAGTACTTTTAAGATACCCTATAAACGTCACTTTTAAAAAATAGCCAATGTGTGAAGCCAGTTATTCATGAGGCCCAAATGCTTCAGATTTCCACCACAATTTAATAAAATTAGCAAATAAGTCTGGTTTTGCTACAAATATTTCAATTTGCCATTCCTGACTGATTTAGTAATGGAGGTAACAGTAATTGGTATACTTTGAAAATCACCAGTTTAACTAAGTTTAATCACATGTTAATTTTTGCAAAATGGAATGATTAAACTCTTGTATTTTTAAAATTTTTTTAAATGTATGTCAGACCCATATCTTAGTTTTGCCTGTCTTTTATCTTAAATTCTGATATTTTTATATTCATTTTCAGCAAACACATTTAAACACATGTGAAGTGCTCCTCATGCAGCTCTTCAAGCTTTGTTCGTGAGTAAAACAATTTTTTTGCTCTAATTGTATGATCAAATTATTATATGGGAACTGCCATGTTTTGCATAACCCATTTTTGTCCCAGCATTGATTGGTCCAAAAAATGGCTACTTGACTCGAGAAGATCCAATGATACCATTTTAGTGGTATTAGTGCAGATAACTTGTTTAAGGATAGGTACTATATTATTCAGAGTTTTCCAGAGAAAGAGAACCAACGAGATGTGTATTGCAGAGGGAGATACAATAATTTATTTTCTAGAATTGCCTTGTGCAATTATGGAGCCTAGCAACCCTGATGTCTGCAAAATAGTACAGCAGGCTGGAGACCCAAGAGAGGAGCTGACGCTATTCAAACCAGAACTAGCAGAATGCTTTATTTTCTAGGGTAGATTAGTCTTTGTTCTATTAAAACTTTTAACTGTTTGAATGAAGCTCACTCACATTGTGGAGGGCAATCTATTTTGCTCAGTCTCCTGATTTAAATATAATCTCATCAAAAATAAAAATAAATAAAACACCCTCACAGGAACATTAAAAATGTCTGACCCAATATCTGAGCACCACAGTCCAGTCATGTTGGCACATGAAATTAACCATAAAAACACCTTTGTAAATCTGGAATAGTCAGATCTCTTGTCCTGGAACTTAGGTCAAGTAAAAGCACAATTCGTCTCAGATGTCCAAGATGAGGTTGTACTTGAAATTTCCAGCTGCCACTTTTATTTTTGGTTGTATGAATAAGGTATTCTGAGATTTAAAAAAATAACAATATACCCCAAAATAGTAAAAATGAACAACTGGAAACGTCCCTACTTCCAATTATTCACGAAGCTCAAGTGTTTCACTATTATATCACAATTGAATTAAATGAGCAAATAAGACTGTTTTTGTTACAAATATTTCAATTTGGCACTCCTGACAGATTTATTAATGAAGGTAAGAGTAATTGTTTGAGAGGGAGAATAACTGAAGAAAGTTAAAGGCCTTCTGGTATAATACGTGCTTACAGAAAAACAAGCAATAGAATTAAGCCACTAATACATTACCAATTTTTTTACCTCCTCGTTATGGAAAGTACACATCTGGCTTTTCAGTTGAGTAAATAAGCTTTCTTTACTCTGTAATGTCGTTTTATTTCTAAAAGCACTGGGGTACAAGAAGATGCTAATGGAGCTGTTCTTATTGTTGGTCCTTAATTCATGAAGAAAAGTAAGCACATAAAGTCAACGTTGAGAATTTGTGATTTTCCTTTCTAATTTTCCACATGTCAATGTCCTTGTCACTTATCAAGTGTCTATTCCCTTTACCAACAGAGATCTTACATGGCTAAATTTCTGTAATAGTGTCTCTTAATTAGACTATCTGAATTACTATGTTCTGAATCTGATCGATCAAACTATATTAATAAGAAAAAGATGTCGATAGTTTAATGCAGCATTTCTCAAATTTTCTTTTAAATGGAACCTATTTGAAAGAAGATATTCTGGAGGGAAGCTAAGGCAGGAGAATCACTTGAACCCAGGCGGCAGAGGTTGCAGTGAGCAGAGATCGTGCCACTGTCCTTCAGCCTGGGCGGCAAAGCGAGACTCCATCTCAAAAAACAACCAACATCAAAAAAATGTAAACCTTACTTAAATTTAGTTATTATATAATTATGAAATCATTATGCTTATAACTTTTATACAACCATAATGATAAAAATACAAAACAAATGAAAATAAAACTATAAAATCAACTAAGTTGAAATTAAAATTAACCTAATGGGATGTACAATGTTTAATGAGGAATTTTAGTCACATCATGGCTGTGACATTTGATATTGCCTGCTATGACACAAGTGATGTGGTTTGATAATCTCACAGTTCTGAAACCTGGAGGTCAGAGATCAAGGTGCTAGTAGGGTTGACTCCTTCTGAGGGACTCAAAGAAGACTCTGTTCTAGGACTCTCCCCTGGCATCTGGGAGTTTATGGCAATCTTTAGCGACCACTAGCTTGCAGATCTCTGCCTTCATCTTTAATTGGTGTTTTCCTTGTGTCTATGTCTCTCTGTCCAAATTTCTGCTTTTTTTTTTTTTTTTTTTTGAGACAGAGTCTCGCTCTGTCATCAGGCGCCAGGATGGAGTGCAGTGACGCGATCTTGGCTCACTGCAATTCTCCTGCTATAGCCTCCCGAGTAGCTGGGACTACAGGCGCGTGCCACCACGCCCAGCTAATTTTTTGTATTTTTAGTAGAGACAGGGTTTCACCATGTTGGCCAGGATGGTCTCAATCTCTTGACCTTGTGATCTGCCCGCCTC